>JBBYHL010467554.1:0-11763 GCA_038381835.1 Adansonia madagascariensis | reverse complement strand
AAAGGCAATTGCCATACCTACACCTGATTTCCTTTTTTCATATGTGGAGTTCAAAGTTCATACTTTATCCGTTCAAAATGGATATCAATAGATTACTATCATTTATAAGAACAATTTCAAGCAAAGAGTCAAACATGTAATCACATTAATTAAAGTTCTGCCATCTTCACTCTGCGATCCGACTTTTGAGCTGCTTTCCTCTTGAAAGATACAGGATATAAGTTTCGTCGTAAAGGAAATAAGGGAGCTTGATAAGGATTCCTTTGTTTTCTTTTCAACTTTCCTGCATTTGATAGGCAACTTGAAGTCAGAGAAGACGAGGTTAATTGGGAAAAAAACATGATGCAAACACACAGAAATCCTAAGCCTCTGTCCTCAATACATTGTTACCGGTACCTGATATACGCTGACCTAACATAAGATCATTAGTTTTGCTATGACCTTCTCCATGCTTTTTCATTTCTGATGCCACCTCTTGGATCTCACTAGTTATGGTTAAAGAGACGCCTTTAGCTTTCATCATTGGATTGGACTCTGGAAATGGAGTCCTTACTGTGGTTGGTTCTCTCCCAATGAGATTTTTGTGCAAAGACTCATCACTTAAGACTGAGGCTGGATCATTCATTTTGCCATCACCTTCTACATGCTTTTGCTCTTCCATTACCAACATTTGGTTTTCATGGTTTGCCACCAAGGAGTCATCTTTAACTGTCATCTCATCATCAGACTGCTGAATTGAAATTTGATCAGCAATAACTGCATCATCTTCACAAGCCCTCGAAGATATCCTTTCTGACATATTTTCAAGCAAAGACATATTATTCAAGGGTAAAGAAGTATTTTCATGGTGTTCCATATCCATATCAACTGCTATATAATCCACCTTAATAGTCTCTGCACCCAAATCTACATGAGAACCTATTAAAGACTCCCTATCCTGAGAAGAAGGTAAACTATTATTCTCAGATGGAACAGAAATCCCTAAAGCAGCAGCATCCAATTCAAGGTCCATGGCAGGTGTCTGATGAGATGTCACATTCTCATTCGGCTTTACAGCATTTAGACCATTGCTGACATTCTCATTTAGCAACAAAACATTTTGGTCATAACACCTTTCTGATTGCAGACCCTGGTTTTCACTAACAGAGGCAAATGCTACATCTGAGGCATTATGAGTCTCCAGTTCTACCTCAGTTTTGATTGCATCAGTTGTCACTTCCTCAGAACCAGTTGACGTTTTTGTAGCACAACTTTTCAGGTATAACTTTTGAGAATCCCCAAATAAAGAGGTTAGATGTTCAGAACATGTATCATTTAATAAAGTGTCATCTGTTTCAGGAAGAAGATCGAGCTTGATGGCATTTTCGGACACCCGACTAGTTGTAAGTGACAACTCAACTGGCTCAGGTGTAGGCAAAAAGCTTTTAACTTTTGCAGGCGGCTGGAAGGAAGCCTCAGTTCCAGATATCAAATCCTTAACTTGGAAGCCATGTGATGGCATCTTGTCAATAATAGAATCAAAATCAATGGCTTTCACAGTTTTGGATACATTACTAGAGGCAGAGAAGGACTTCGCTATGTCATCCAGCAATAAATCACCTTCACCACTAGAGATGGGATCCCAGTTAAGCCAGTCTGCATGCCAAGGTGTTTCAGAGTCAGATGGCCAACTGGATGACACTGCTTCAACTCTGATGACCTCTTTGAAAAAGTGCTTTCTCCTCAAAGCATTAATCAAAAGACTCCTGAAAGAAGAAACAAAAGGAGTTCCACAAATAATGTAACATTGATTATGGTTCTCCTAAAACTACAATGTTTTGGCGAGTTAGCATACCTACAATTTTTGGAAACAGCTGCTTTAGCTCGTTCTATAGAGAGACCAAATAAAGATGCTAAGTTCGCAACATCATTCGGCCCTCTAACTTCACATACAGAAGGAGCAGCACTAGAAAATATGACATTTTTTCCTCGAGTCCAATCCAGCAGCAACTGAAACAGTATGCTTCAGATAATTAGTTCAAACTGACAACATCCACTATTATATCAAACAACCAAAATTGCATCTTAAAAGCGACTAAAAACTAATATTCCAATTTGTACCATTCCTCGATTTGTTCGTGTCCTAGTTGATCAACATTTCATTAGCTATAAATTTATATTTTGATAAGGGGTGAAAATACATGCACTGTGAGAAAACAGCAAAATCCAACCATTCAAAAACAATGGAACAACATCTGGATTCCTCACCTTAGAATTGGATATCATTTGCCTCCTTAGATGAACATCCACAATAAGATCAGAATATGTAATTTCAAAATAAACCCCACGCTGCGAATCCAAAGAAGAAATGAAATTATCCACCAAAACAGATCAATATTTCAGTATAGAAGGAATATAGAATTCAAGTCAATAACAAACCTTAATAGCAGCTTTAACCATAGGCAATTTCAATCGAAACGGCATCTTATCTGAGAAATCAATGGAAATAATATCTACCTATATCACAACCAGAAAAAAAGAAAAAGAAGAAAATTAAAACCCATATCTTTAATTTGTACTCGATTAAAATTTGAATTAATTAAGAACCTCGGCTTTTTCGCACGCGTGATCAAATGCATTTTGGTTCAAAGGCCTAACAGCAACGACGTCGTACGTCTTCAATACCGGGTTTCCCGAATTTAACGCTTGTGACTGCGACGCGGTGTCGATGCAGACGGTGAGGCGTGTGTACTGGCGAAAAGGGGAGGAGCGAGGGACTCCTAGGAGGTCTCGGTGGAGGTTGACGGAAGAGGAGAGGAAGGGGGAGACATTGAGGAGAGAAGAGAGAGTGAGGAGAGGGATCGAGCAACGGTCGCGGTCAGACATGACGCCCCTGATCGTACGGTTGTAGGCTATCCCCGTGTAGCCCAGCTCCATCGCTTTAATCACAATTTTAATGCGGGTTGATTTGGCGGTGGTAGAGTTCGCCTTGCTGGGCGGCGTGGAATCGGTGTGCGGAATATTAAGGTCGAAAAATCCCATAGCTTCTCAGACAAACAGAAAAGAATGTAAGGGTTTTTGGTGAGGATTAATGGTGTAGGGTTTAAAGATGATCGAGGTTGAGCCGTTGAGGGCTTCCCCGCTTTGGCCTTCTTTATGAAGAAAGTCGAAACGATGACGTATAGATTGGTTTATTACACTTATCTATAAAAATTTATAATTCTACGTTACAGTTCCGTCTCCAAAACATGATTACGTTGGGCCAAAACTATTTACATGGGCTTCCTTATTGGGCCGACAATTGGCGATTGGCAAATAATGGCGCGCTGGTTGCCGCTCAGAAAAGTGTTTTCAAGTTTCTTGACTCACAAAAGAAACACAAAAAACCCAAAAACTGCCGCTTCAAAATAACCGCTAATTGTTAGCCACGTCAGTGATCCGCGTAGATGCTTATCTGCATCTCAACCCTCTAGTATAACTTATCAACGGCCATATTTCTTAGTTAAACACATCACACGGATCGCTTTCCCTATTCCACCCTCCCCACTTCTCCTATAAATACCCCGTCATTGTTGATGAATGCATTGTTCTGGTTAAATTTCCAAAATCGTCGTAGTAGCTCTGCGTCTGTTCAAGAGTTGAAGATGTCAGGAAGAGGAAAGGGAGGTAAAGGGCTGGGAAAGGGAGGAGCCAAGCGCCACCGTAAGGTCCTCCGTGATAACATTCAGGGCATCACGAAGCCAGCAATTCGGCGTTTGGCTCGTAGAGGAGGAGTTAAGCGTATCAGCGGCTTAATCTACGAGGAAACCCGAGGAGTTTTGAAGATCTTCTTGGAGAACGTGATTCGCGATGCCGTGACCTACACCGAACATGCGAGGAGGAAAACTGTGACTGCTATGGATGTGGTTTATGCACTGAAGAGGCAGGGTAGGACTTTGTATGGATTTGGTGGTTAGATAATTTAGGGATTAGATTTTGGGGTTGGGAATTTGTAGTATCGATATCGAGAATGTTTCAGTTTAGGATTAGGTTTTGGGGCTTGTAATTAGCTGGGGTGTGGGTATTATTGGAAATTAGAAGTTGGGTTGGGATGTCTTCTTTTGTAATTTGCAATTCGTGCTATAAATTGCTGATTTTAATGAAATCTGAAGTGCGTTGCATTACTCGTGTTTTCTTTAAAGGGTTTTTTTCTTGGTTGAAGGGTTTTAATTACAAATGCCAATTGCTTATACATTTCCATCAATTATTGTGAAACTTGTTATTGATGAAAAATTACGTTTATTGGAGGGTTCCTTTTAACTAAAAGAGTTTGTTTATGCAAAGTGGTAATTCATTATACCATCTGTAAAAACCTTAATTACGGCTGTAAATTAACATATTTCAATTTTGTACCCAAAAAACATGAACAATTGGATTAGCGGGGTTATTATTGTTGATGCAAGCGTTGGGCTTTTCAGTTACCAGAGATAAAAATCTCGCAAGTGATTTGTTTTTAGTTTTAATGATTAAAGATTAAATCTTGAAAATATTACATAAAAGAGAAAAGTTGGAATCATCAATGAAAAGGTTCGGTTCCTGTTCATTTATAATTGCTTTGAATGAAACACGAAGGTAAAGCCATTGAATTTATGGAAACATGAAGTTAGAATAAAAGCGAACTTAGAACTGTCGATGCAAGTAGGTTAATAAATGTTGTTACAATCACTCAGCTTTACGCTTTGGCGATTTTGTTGCAGGAGAATAGCGCAACCCGGAAGTACATCTTCCTATGAATTTGAGGACCTCATCAATTAGAATGACGGGGAAAGCAACCGCTATTACGAGAAGCCATTCGTTGAGGCTGAGGGGAACAATCCCAAATACTTGAGCAAGGAATGGAACGTAGAGGATCAAGAAGTGTAGGCCAAAAGACACTGACATGGCTAAAAGTAGCCACGGATTGACCCAAGGTGGCATTGTCAATAAGCTTCCATCTTCGGAGAGGGCATTCAACGAGTTGAACATTTCAATGGCTACCAAGACGGATAGGGAAAGAGTTGAGGCTTTGATTTTTCCGGACTGGAAGTAATCGCAAGGGTTTGTATCGAATTTGAACTGCTGGGAACCTGCTGTGAATGGTGACACTGAGAAATTTTCCCAGGTAGGGCATTGACCCCAGTTGGCAAGTTGGGAGTAGGTAACGAGACTATGGCCATCGCCACTCAGATCAATGCCCATGAACGAGTGGTGCGTGTACCATATGATGAATACTCCGACTGTAGCTATCCCGACATACAATCCAATCACCTGCACCAATGAAGGAATGGAGTAAGCTAAACATTTTTTGGTAACACGACATTATGCAGTCACGGACAAGAAAAAAGAGTCTCCAACTAATTTTGGTTCAACTAATAGAATAAACGAAGATATTTTACCAGGTAGCGGAATAAGATCCAAGCAGTTATTAATGAATCATCGCTCCTTCTGGGAGGCTTCTTCATTATATCTTTGTCTGGAGGATTGAACCCTAAAGCAGTTGCTGGAGGTCCATCCGTAACAAGATTAACCCAGAGAAGTTGAACAGGGATCATGCCTTCTGGAATACCCAAAGCAGCTGTCAAAAATATGGAAGCGACCTCACCAATATTGGAGGAGATCATATACCTGCAATTATAAGCAGAAGAATACGTTACTCTATGCAGCGAATTAAAAATTAATCCAAATTGACCAAAAATTTTGGAAGAAAAGAAGGAACCAAGATAACACTAAATGCAACCAGCAGTCGAGAAGCTAAACACTGTCAATTCATTACCGCGCTATATGTCTCAAAAAAATAACAATAACCTTATAAAAGCCTTCATATTGTTGTAAATGGATCTGCCTTCACCAACAGCAGCAACTATGGTGCTGAAGTTATCATCAGCTAACACCATGTCAGAGGCCTCCTTTGCAACCTGGAAAAAAGCAAGCAGCAAATGAGGGACAGAGAGGATGGAATAAGAAAATACCGCATTCAGGAATAACTTAGACTAGTATGCTTCAAAAGAAGAGCAGATAATGTATAGAAATGAACAGGGCACCAAAGCATAAGATAAAACAAGACACGAAAAAAATGGCAAGTTACCATATGGAGACCATGATGTCATCTACCAAATTATACAGAAATAATTAGAGAGAAAAGAATGCTGGATACCTCTGTCCCAGCAATGCCCATTGCTATTCCAATATCGGCCAACTTCAAGGCAGGAGCATCGTTAACTCCATCCCCAGTCATTGCAACCACTTCACCATCCTCCTTCAGCAACCTCACTATCTCTTGCTTGTGCCTTGGCTCAGCCCGAGAAAACAAGAGACCTCCACTCTGTCTCAGGTGATTTTTCTGATCAGGATGATCCATAAACTCCTTTCCAGTTAAGCTTCTTGAACTGATATCTTCATAAGATTCAAATACACCGATTTCGCGACAAATAGCTTCCGCCGTGTTCTTGTTGTCACCTGTAATGACCATAACACGAATCCCAGCTGCTTTGCAGTCCTCAATCGCTTGACGCACCTCTTTTCGAGGAGGATCCTTGATTGTTTTGTTCATGTGGTTCAGATAAAGGTTGGACAGAAGTTTTTTTAAGGAAAAAAAAAAAACTCATAAAACCAGAAGCTACTTACCCTTAGCCCAACTAAACCAACAAAAATAAGTTTGCTCTCAATTGACGAATAATTGGATGGATTAAGCAAAAGCTGATGCGCTGGATGATCTTCATCACCATTATATGTCGCGAACTCAAAAAGCTCTTCCTTATATGCAAAACCAAGGCAACGTAATGCATCCGTTGACATTTCACGAAGACTCTGTAAAATAAGATCCCTTGAATATTGATCTAGTTCAACGATAGAGCCATCACGTAGCTGGATAAAAGAGCTCCTCTCCAACAAATTCTCTACAGCACCCTGCAACATTAAGCATGCACAATTACACTTGACAAATGGAAGGATATGCAATAAATGTTAAGCAGTAGCAAGCATCATAGTAAAAACTCACTAGGGCGTTTATCGGCACCAAAAAGAAAGAAAGGGTATTGGAATAGAACACATTAGGAACAAAAACAAATCAACAAGTGGTCAGCCCATGTTATAAGGCAAAAAGAGATGATTAAACCTTTACTAGCAATGACTTTCTTCCTGATCTGGAATTCACAATAACTCCCATGGACTTTCGATCACGGTCAAACTCAAGTGTTGCAATCCTTTGTTCTATTTGGCTCCAAAGTTGACAGCAACCTTTGTAGCATAATAAAATAAAAGAGAAAGCTCAGTATGATCCAGAAATGGTCACCTAAAAAACAAAAGAATAATAGGAAAGAAACCAGTCAACATACGTAGAGTATCCCCATGACCTGAATAGGAAGCATACTCATCAGGAATTCCCATTTTCTCAACGAGAACCTGAAATGAAAAAGAAAAAACTAGGAATCTCTCAGTGAGGGAAAAATATGCAACATGAACTTTTCATGCATACTGAATGTTAACACTCTGCACATTTAGAAAATATCACAAGTTTATTGGGCAAACAAGCCGTGCTTATAATATGGCATACAACAGGATGCTTCTACAGCAGTAAATGGAAATAACGGAATTGTTGATGCCGCGATTTTGGTGTTCCTGTTCTATAACCAAAAAGAATACAATTTACATTCAACATGTGCTACAAAAAAACCATTCCAAAGTTAAGTTTTTGCTTTCAATCCTGCTTCATGTTAGCTTGGGTTTATTCAAACAGATCAGTAGTATACACAAATTAAAAGCATTCAATTTCAGGAATGGGGTTTCTAACCTTTAGTGCTGCCTCAGTAGGCATTCCAGTGGCAACATAATGATTCCCAGATTTCTCAACACCAGCATCATTGCAAACAGCAGAAATCTTTGCAATCATTTCAAGATTAGCATCCATTTCACCAACAGGCCAGCCTTGTATTTTCCCATCAAAAGGATCATATGTAGTCCCTTCCACATCAAAAGATCGCAGAGTGCCAGGCCTTGAACCTATAGCAACAAGCTTTGAAACAGCCATCTGATTGGTGGTCAAAGTTCCTGTCTTATCAGAACAGATAACAGTTGTGCAACCAAGAGTCTCAACACTAGGCAGCTTCCGGACAAGTGCATTCTTTTGAGCCATCTTACGGGTTCCTAGTGCCAAACATGTAGTAATAACTGCTGGTAAACCTTCTGGAATTGCAGCCACGGCTAACGCAACAGCAATCTCAAAGTAATATGTGCACTTCTCAAACGAGAACTTAAAGTTTCTTGGCCAGCCATCAACATAATCCCAAGAAAGAAAGTATTTCACATTTATAAGCCAAACCAATGCACAAATTACTCCAATTATCATTGTTAGAACCTCTCCAAACTCATTCAACTTCTTCTTTAATGGAGTATCTTCCTCATTCTGTGATGCTTCATGAATCTGTGAATGCACCTTCCCAATCTCTGTATTCATGCCTATCTGGGTGACCAAGCAAATACAGTGTCCATTGACCACAGTTGTTCCAGCAAAAACCATACATTTCTTCCCTTGAATATCTGAATTCTCAGGAACAACCTTCACAGTCTTGCTCACAGCTTCACTTTCTCCAGTTAATGACCCCTGTTCAACTCTTACAGTTGAGCTTATCAAACTCAAAACACGCATATCTGCAGGTACCTTATCACCAACTCTCAACTCCACAATATCACCTGGGACGAGTTCCTTTGCCGGCAAATTTGAGACCTTCTTACCATCTCGAATTACATTTGCATGCTCTGATTGAATTTCCTTCAAAGCCTCCAATGCTTTTTCTGCATTGCTTTCTTGCCATATTCCAACAACGGCGTTCACTATCAAGATCAAGAAAATAACAAGTGGCTCCACAAAAGCTGTTATCTCCATCTCCCCTCCTTCTTCACCATCATACCAAGCTAAAACAAACGATATAATTGCAGCAACCAATAATATCCTAACTAATGTGTCATTAAACTGCTCTAAAATCAGTTTAAATATCGATGTGCTCTCATGCTTTTCTAACTCGTTCCATCCATAAATCTGCCTCCTTTTTTCAACTTCAGCACTCGATAATCCTAATTCTCGATTCACTTGGTACTTCTCTTCACATTGTTCAACATCTCTAGCCCAAGCAGGAAAAGTTTCTTGCTCGGAAGAGGCAGCACTGGCATTTTCTCTCTTCCCATAGTCTTGTCCTCCTCTCCCCATTGAAATTCAATGCCAAAGAAAACAGCTCTTCAATTAATTGAAGAAATATCAAATACCAAAATAGCTTAAGACAAAAGCTGAAACTTTATTTTGCTTCCTTCAATACTGGGCCTGAAAGCAATGAAATTTATCCGAAAATTCATGATCTAAAAGCAAATTAACAAAAAAAATCCACTGATAATTAGACGCTACCAATCTGTTTACTAAAACAATAATGAAAAAAGAAAACAAAGAATACCTTTTTTCTTCAATTGCCCATATAGTTCTTAGTCTCAGCTAAAGCTTTCACTTTTTTTTTTTTTTTTTTACATATTAACACATTAGAAATCAAATCCCTGATGAATCATGTTAATCAAGAAACAAACCCAATCCCCACACTCAAAGAAAATTCCTTTCCCTAAATTTTCTTACCAACCAAACAGAAAATAAATAAATCAATCAAAAGGCAATAAAGAATTGGATGTGAAACTTACCAGAATTTTGAAGTTTCTATCTTTCACTTCGTTTAAAAAAAAAAAAAGTGTTACAATCAAATAAACAAAGAGAGTGAGATCTGATTTACAAAGAGCGATTCAATTGCCACAAAACCTCCCTCTGTTTTCCATGTGTATTTTTGTCTTTTAGAAGAATCTAGATTCCACGTTTCCGTCAGCAATAGAATTTATCCACGTGCACAAAGAAATAGTAGATCCACAAAAAGTGATCACTTTTGGAGTGCTTTTCCCATGTGGCAACCAATTCGAGGTGACCCTTTTTCTTGAATTGTTGTGCCTTCCCACACTGAATCTCCACTTTGGTAAAGGTCAGAACTTTATTTATTTATTTATTTATTTATTTTTCTGGTAGTATTTTATTAATTAAGTTAAATCCTTAAGAAATTTCTTAATCATCCTTTCCTCTGTTTTTTTTTTTTTTAACTTTCCTTGATATTTAAGAAATAGTAAATTTTGAGGCATATTCTGTTATTTCCGTGGATGAAAAATTGAATCAATCAATGTTTAATCGAAAAACTCACTCGGTTTCGTTATTACATAAAATAAAGATTATTTGTATCAATTGATTCAATTAATAAAAAATAATAAAAAATAATTTTTAATTATTTATTATTTTTTAAAAATATTTTTATAAGTAATAAAATTTATAATTATTATCTCTCATTAATATACTAAAAACTATATCACTAACTCAAATGCTTATTATTATTATTATTATTATTATTATTATTTTAGATGTCAAAATTAGATTATAAAATTAGCAACCGTTGACTGTTATATCAATATTTAATTAAGAGTATTAATCAAAAAATTAATATATTTGATAAAATAAAAATTTAAATATTAAATTAATAATTTTTTAAATATAAAATTAAAATTCGAGATAAACTATAAGACAAAATAAATATTTAACTCTTAAATAATCTTAAATCTGAGAATGATCTTATGATAAATCTTAGCGATTTCTCACCCCAGCCATCCCAATGTCATGCATTACGATTTACCTCATGTCATCCACTGCAATTGACAATCCTAGACATATATCTATATATATATATATATATGTGGCCAACTTTAGAATTAAAGTCGAGAAGATTTGAGCTCTACATTTAAAAAAATACATATATATATATATCAATTATTAAATTAAATATTTGGATTCTGTAATTTAGAGTATTGGTTTGTATTCGGCTTGCAATTTCGATAATTAGGTGAAAAGTTAAGCGAACGCAGACAAATGTGGGTCGATATTTCTTTCTTTGCAGCTAAAATTGTGATTGGCTGCCTTTCTTACGCGTCAATGCTAAAAAATTGATGCGTGCTTTTTCTTAGTTAAAAAATGACAGACATAAGTAAAATGTTGATTTATCGATAAAATTGATTAAAATATATTTATTTTATTTTATTTTTATTTGGTTAGATTAGATTAATTGATTTTAACGTGTTTATTTATTTATTTTAAAATTTTAATTTTAAATAAAAAATCAAATAATTTCATACTTAAATAAAAATAAATAAATCATGTTATTTTTATTTAAATATATTTAAATCTAATTAGCATTATCTAATCTAGCCAAAATGAATGAGAAGCCAAATTAACTCTAATTGAATGGATTAATTTTAATTTGTTTAGTTGGTTTTTCACTCATATTTTGATTAATTTTTTAAATTTATTTACCTTTTAAAAATTTAATTAAAATTTAAATTTAATGTCTTACGAATATCTAAACATATAATATTCTATACACGTAAAAAAAAATTTTAAAAATTTTTAACGTACCTATTTCAGATTTTCCAAGTATGACCTCCCATTTGTCCTTTCACTTTCATTGGCTGGATCAACCCAGTTCATCCAAAATTGTATTGTAGTAGAGCAATGCCAATGTCATTTTCCTTGAGGGTTGGAAAAAATGAGACAAAATTGAAGCGAATGGGTCGAAATTCGACAATTTGTCTTGTCATCCGGCTTGGTTGGAAACTTGTCACTAAGACAAGTTGAGTCCTACAGCCCAAGCCGACTACCTCATGGGCCCCACCCCTTGCCGCCCCATATCTTTAATCCCTAGCCCT
>JBBYHL010467532.1:0-13968 GCA_038381835.1 Adansonia madagascariensis | reverse complement strand
TTTCGGTAAATAATCTGATTCCGGCCTATTTTAGTAAATAAAAAAAAAAAAAGAATTATTTACATAAAAAAGCCTAGTATTTATTCTTATTTATTATACTAATGAAATTTTAAAGCGAAATACTACTTAAATTTCAATAAAGACAACTAAAATTTAATGTATTTATAATAGTTAAATTATCTTCCTCAAAAAAAAAAAAAAAGAAAAGAAAAAGAAGATGGATTTCAGTTCCTGTCTAAAAGCAGAGGCATATGTAGGAAAAAGCAGGTTAAGCAATCTTGTAGTCAAGGCAGATCATACTTCACACGTCCAAGGTATAAACCACATGCAGGGGCCATTGCACTTGCAGCAGTCACCGTTTTTGCATTCAGAATTCTTTCCACTTAAATAATTCATTCGATTTGAAGCATGAACCCCAACCCGGAAAAACAAAAAAGGTTAAAAACTAGACTAGAATAAACAATTGTCTATATACGCATAAAAGGTGACATAAACAGAAACATACCATCGGAAGTTGTCAACTCGCCTGTGCCAACACATTTGAGAACACCAACAAGCAGTCTGACCTGCATGAAATCCCAGCAGATGATTGAAATATTTATACTTGAAACAGTTATATCCAAGTACGATTATTATCTGTAAGACAAAGGTGACATCAAATAGAGATTAAATGTTTTTCAATTGTTGTCCCTTAGACTGGGTTGAGAATTGTTAAAACGGTCATTGAAATCATATATAAAACAAAGGCAATAAATGAAACCTGGTGGTAAAGAAAAGAGCGTGCACATGCTGTTACCACATAACAGCGATGCCTTCTCCTTATGCCAAATTCTTCTAGATTAGGTTTACCATTCGAGTCTACTATGTCATCAATATTGGAGAATGAATTAAGGGGGAGCTCATTCCCAGGCTTACTAGAGCATGCATTAGAATCTTTCAAGCTCAGATTACTCTGTTCCCTCTCGGTAATTGATGGGAAATATGGAGTTGGAGGTACCTCAGAAACATGGAGTTCATCTAAAGTTCTAATCGGTGAGTTTGCCTACACGTACAACATCTTTGAGTAGTCAGGAAAATTCAGATTATCAGCTGTTAAAAAAAATGCATGTGTATGTGCAAATGTGGAGCCATGTAACACATAAGGTATGATACCCGACGCGCATGAGCAAAGTAAGCACCTGGCAGCCTGCCGCCCTGAAGGAACTAAAATCATGATGACCAACAAGAACTTTGCATGCTTCCTGCAAGTATATAAATTAAAATTCTCTCTTCTTGGATTGAATCAATAACTAAATCAAACAAGGGAAACACAGTAAAAAAAAACTACCTGCATTGCATATAGATCTAGTTTCTCTGGTACATGCCATGCCCGATCTTTTTCAAAGGTAGACAAAGGTTCTGATCCAGATAGCAAGCGGTAAAAGTACCTACAAAATTATTTCCCACAAATTCAGTCATCTATTTTCCACTGTTCAATCATGAAACACAAAGAAATCAAAATCACTGTATTGCACTTTTAGAGCACAATAAAGTATCATCAATGTGCTTCTAATTTGTAGTAAGGGGCCTTCCTGCATATAGCATTAGATAAATAAGGTAAAACCTAAAATATCAGGTGAACATCTGCCTAAATTACTTGTTGGACCTGTTAGAGATGGGAAAAAAAATCAATGAACATATTGTGTTTGAAGCATAACCGTTAAAAAATGAATTCAGGAAAAAAAAAATGCATGCTGCGCGTGTGAAGATAAGCTGACAGAATAATTAGAAGAGATTTGAAGATGCAAAACAGATTGGAAAGCTCAAATAGCTCTTAAAAGTAACGAGTCTCACATGCAGGAGCTTTCTTCTTTCATATCATGATATACTTGCCTAAATCCTTGAGCAGTAAGGTCAAATTTAATACATAATGAACAGCAAAGAGCTGATTTGCATTTTAATTAAAACATAAGCAAAATCCAAGCAACAAACCCATATACTAGTAAAGGGCTCTAGCAACAGGATGAACATATTTTCGTCTATTTTCTTCAAATCTTCTGACTAGATAGCCATGTCCATGATTCCATGTAACCCGGGCAAAGGTTAAACTTGAAAGGTTTCAGAAGCAAGTGCTAACTTCCTATGAAGAAATATAGCACGTAATATATTTGTGAGCTGAGCCACATTGTTAGAGTCTCCACAAAGAGAAATTAAAATCACAAAATACCTACGTGCGCTCCTGAGCTTTAAATCTGGCATGAAAATCATTCGGAACACATCGAACGTCAATCACCGTAATATCACCTTCATTCTTTTAAAGTAAACCAAATTAAACAATGTGTTATTAAACACACAACACCAATATGATCAAGGTATACATATTTAAAAAAAAATAAAGAAATAATAATTTCGGGTATCCTGGGTTGATGACAAAGAGAAGTAAGGAGACTTATACAACATCTTAACGCATAAACTAAAAAGATCATCAGAAAACACACCTGTAAGAAATGGTTCACAGCTCTTTTAACAACAGATGGCTCATGAGGTGGTAACTGCATTTTAGCATGAGAAGTAATTATGTGGCAATCATAAACTTTCTTAAAATTCAGTTATTTGCAAAATACTCCAATGTATGGTGAGGCATCCATATAACGCAAACAACAATAATGCCTCAATGTCAATTAAACATCAGCTCGTATATCTGTACATAAGTTCCACCCACGTCTCCATCAATTTTAATAAAAAAAGTAAAGCAAATACTAAGGGAAAAAGCCTCGACCCTTTTCAAGTACCAAACGGAAAATGAAATTAAGGGAAGAGAGGAGGTAAAGCATATAATAAGGAAAAGAACCTTGACCCTTTTAAAGAACCAAAGGGGAAATGATATTCATGGAAAAAGGAGATTATAATATTCATGTGCAGATACTCACCACTTCACCAGGCTTCCTTTTGCTTATGCGTTCCACATCTACATGGCAAACATTTGATAAGGCATGCACGCCGGCATCCTACAATAGGGAAAAGGAAAAACTAAAAATCTATAAGGCATTCAAAATCAAACGAAACATTCAATAGCATACAGGGCATGTGGCAATTGAACCATTTGTCCAATTCAAGCAAAGTAAAGTTCAATATTTTAGAAAATTAAACCACTTGGTAATGGTACTGACTGCCTTCATAAAAATGATTTCAAAAACCCACCCCTTAGTTTAACCAAAACTCATGACTATAGCCCTTAAATTACAAGTATAATTAGCAATGAGATGATAATTAAAGAATACAATAAGTAAGCAATAGGATGAAGACTTACCGTCCGACTTGAGCAAAAAATTGAAACTGGCTGACCAATAAATTTACGAAAAGCTTCCTATAAAACCAAAAGATCACAATTTACAATAACTCTTCGTTAAATCAACCTGAATCTATTGACCTTGCAATAAAATGAAACCAAGGCGTATTAAACCAATAATGTACTTTTTCCACCTAAATTCCCAATCGAAGAAAAAATAATTCCAAGATGCTAAATTGATGACGAACTATTGTATGCCGAATGAAATTGCAAAATTCGAAATTTAGAGCATTTTTTTCCTTCGTTTTTTTTTCCATTTTAATTTCCTTTGTAATTAAAGAGTGAGAGAGAGAGAGAGAGAGATAGAGAGAAGAGACCAAGATACTACCTCTAATACTCCAACGACTGTGCGGCAATTTGGCTGCTGCTGCGAGCCAGAGAAGCGAGTCCCGATGTACTCAATAGCTACTAAATAGCGTTGGATTTTAGGGTTCGTGCTCATGCTTGACTCTTGTAGTTGCTTGTCTTCTTTTTCTTGGTCGCTGTGATCTTGGGTTTTAGGTTTTTTAGAAGGTCTAGATTCAGTGACTGCACTCAATGAGTGCTCGCGACTTCCCGTCATTTCATTTAGTTTTTTCCCTCAGTTTCTCAGCCTCCAAAACAACACTCCCTAAACGGTAAGTCGTGGGTTTTAAAAAGGGTTTTTAAGTGACACAGGAAGCGTTTAGACTTTGGACCTTGTTTATACTGGTCCAGCTCGAACCGTGCTTCGTTTATCGTTTTTTGCTTTCCCCAGGTAGCAGGTATTTCGTAGCATTGCCTTGACGCTCATGAATTTTATTTTTCTTTTGGGGGCAATTTACCTCTTTTTTATGTAAATACATATACATATCGACACATACATTCATACATGCATATATAAATACATGTGTATGTCGAATTATTTGAGGGATCTCACAGAAGAAGAGTGAGTGCTTTTAAGAAAAAAATAAAAAAATGCATGATCCATTCATGGGGAAGAAAAAAGTTGCAGACCTCTACTTCAAAATTAAACGATTAAGCATTTGTTGGCATTTAAGGAATTTGGTTGAGCAGAAGAAAAAAAAAAACTGGAGCTAAATTAATCCATCTTTTGATCAGATAGCAATCCTCATTTATTACTGCTTATTCTATACTTCAAAAGGAACAAGATTCAACGAGCAAATAAATTTGGAACTATTTCAGAAATGAAACCATACTCCCAACAAATGCTAATTAGAGGGAAAAAAAAATTAAAAGGAAAGACAATATAGAAAAAAATTTTAAGTAAAAGAAAAAAGAGGGGGGGGAAGGGAAAGAGTGAAAAACAGAAGATCCCCCCAGCTGATCTTAATTAGCTGATCCCCTAGCTGAGTGGCTGACTCACTATGGTGTCGGTGCCGAAGGAAATGAACTTTCATATTGGCTTCTTTACAGAAATGCTCTTCCAAGTGGTGCCATTAAGGTAGAGATTTTTGGTGAGATTTGTGATGGATGCTGCATCAGTGGTCTTCTGGGTTTTCCTCAAGTCTTCTTCCACTTTCATCTCTCCTGCCTTTGTTTGCTTCTGGATGAAAGCGATAAACAACCCCAATATGAAACGCTATTAAGTGAGAAAGATGTTTATTTCTACATATATATATGTAATATACTTTTAATTCTAAAGTAATGTTTCCAATCATAATGACCATGAAGGAGATTAGGTTCGATGAATTGATTGCAAGAACAATGGGGGGAGGGTGTGGGTGTGTGTGTGTGTGTGTGTGTGTGTGTGTGTGTGTGAGAGAGAGAGAGAGAGAGAGAGAGAGAGAGAGGGAGAGCTCACAGTCGATTCGACTTCCTTGTATCGAAGGGTAGCTGACTTGCAATTCTTTCTTGCATCAAGTGTCTTCTCTCGATTTTTGTAAAATCCAAAGTCATCCAACAATGATGTTTTTGCTGAATAACTTTTAAAAATGCTGAGCATTTCTACGCCTTGTTTGAGACCAATCTGTGAATTGCAAAAACAAGAATATAATTAGTCACTCTTTATCAACAATTATGATAACCATGAGATTACATACTGCATAATTGACTTTTTCTAAAACTAATTGAATTACATGATCTCGTTTTACAAAGCTGCAGTATGTGTTCACTCAATTATGTGGTTAATGATTATACAACCAAGTCATCAGAAGATTATGAAAATTTTCATATATAGAGACAAGAGTTGAACATTGAAAAATGATGAGGGAATTGCTTAGTTGAAGGAGCTACAAAGAAACTCAAAATAGAAAATGAAAAATGTGTCTACTGAGAGCTGAAACTTGATCAAGTTAATCGATGTGTAAACTATGAAGACATAAAAGGAGTAGCTTTTGGAGCAAGGGAAAGATCAACAAGATTCAAAAGGTCAATTTTGCTATATCTTGAACAGTCACTCAAATCTCCACTTTTAGATGCAATTTTTGTAAGAAATGGACAAAACAATTTCATTTAACTCTTCATCATTTTAAACACTTTCCAAAGAAGAGCACTCCTTTTGTAACCATTAGCTTGCACATTGTGTCAGATGGAACTTTTATTTGTCTCTCACTTTCTTCCCAATTATGTACTTCCTAACGCATCAAAGCAAGGAACTAAACCCACAAAAGCTCAATGCCTTTCAACATACTTGACCATACACGTAAGATGTTGTCAATCAAGAGTAGTAAACAAATACCTCTTGCGTATCCCTGCTATAAGTTACAGGTCTGCTTTCATTGTTTTCTAGGATGATGTGGCACAACTCCTTGTTAGGGATATCTTTTATAACATGCCACTTAACAGGGAAGAAACCATTCCACTTGTCCAGCTGCCAGAAGTCCATATCTTTATTGAAGTCCACCTTCCCAATCATCTCGGCTAAGCCAACAAATTGTCCACTTCCATTAACCTGATTTTACATCATCAAGAAACAACACAAGAACTCATAATATGCATGTAGACAATATCAGATGGTAACAGCAAGTTTCCAACAAGAAAGCAAAAACAATCCCTCAATAAGTAATCTGCTCGACTGTCCAAAATAAATAAATACAAAGAAAAAATAATACCATGATTGCAGCAGCGATTTATAAAATATAATCAGAAATAGGAGCTAAACATGGCATATATAGAATTTCTTCTGTCATTCAAATATGTCAGCAGACACAACCTACTTATAAAAGGATTTACTGATACCGATTGAAAGAACGAGCAGCTTATTAATTAAGCGCAAGTTCATTACAGTAAATCTGAAATCTGAACGCTTCCGCTATAGTGGTCAGATAAAACTACTACTTCTGATAATGTTAACTAATTAAACCACCATGAAAAAAAATGCAGAAATTGTTTCAGAATGAGAAAACTTTGATAGATTGAGGAAAATGCCAACAAGATATGGAAACTCTTGCAAAAGTTAAGTTTTCAGCTCACCGAGAAAAAAAGGAAGATTGGACATTTTATGCCATTCTCACTTTCTCTACTTTCTGCTCCATGAAATGCCGCATCAAGCTTCCTATTGCCATTTGGAGTACTTGACCACACATCATACTTCATGGATTTGTGGACATCATCCTCACTGTAGGACTTAATGACAAAGAACTTTGCATTTTCATACTCAGTTTGGAAATCTGGTAGGTTGTATTTATCTTTATGTAAAGTAAGCCCCAAGTCTTCCTTCTTGACAGAAGAGTCCACAGGTGCAGCCTTATTACAGGCCCTTGGACCACGAGTTAGTTCAGCTGAGTTTTCAAAGTCAACATCTCTGTTGGATTTCTTATATCTATCATTTTGATTCCACGCTCTCCCACTTCGTATATAATTCGTAGGACCATTGTGTTGGAAACCTTGCTTTTGGTTGTTAAATGAAGGAGATTTTCCAGCTGGGTAGTATCCCTTATAAGATGCTGCTGATAGATCAGACCCCAAATGAGGCCCCTGTAACATGAATTTAGATAATTAAAACATTGAAATTGCAGGGTGCAAAAAAAAGGGGTAAATATTTAAAAACCTTTAACTACAGCCTAACGACGGTCAAATTCAATTCATTCAAATAAATTGCATCATGAAATCAGAACTTTATTGACTGATAGAAATCTGATAATAAGACTAGGAGATCTAGAATAAAATGGGAAAAGGAGAGGAATCAGAAAGAAAATAGTACAATTACAGAAGAAGGAAGAGTGAAGAAACTACTAGCTTCCCCCCCGTCAAGTTTGCAGAGCAACACCAGATAATTGACAATGGCTAGCATAACAAAGGCTAATGTGATTCAAAAGTCTGGTCATGTGTTAATTAATCATAATTTTGGGGGTAAATTTCGTCAAGCATACTTATTAAATACCAAAAGAACTTTTCAAATAGATGTTTCCTCTATACCATTCTGAATTATACATATGCTAATCTATATTACCGCTTGTTAGCAACTATATGCAAAAGCAACACTATTCTTATCTTATAAAAAATACTTTGAAACCATGAGCCTAGCAAAAACCAGGACAATAATCAAGCAATAGCTTTGCTAATAAAATGATTATAATATCCACAATGAAGGCCAACCCAAATGCTTAGGTACCTTGCCATGGGGTTTGTTAGACTGCATAGAAGTAGATTTGGATACTTTAGTAGCAAGGCCATCTGATTTGACAGGGTTGAAACCATTCTTCGCAAAAGCAGAACCTGAACCATATTTTACATTTCCAAAACCATCAAAGCTTCCATTTGAAATGTCTCCAGCATACGTTGAATGCCATGAATAACAAGGAATGGCTTCTGATCCATATGAAACAGGAGGCTGAAAATATCCTGAAGAAAAATATGGTTGTTGACCAACGCATTGTCCATCAACACCCATTATTGTCCCAGTTCCATATGGGTTATAGCCAGGCAAATAATAGACCAAAGAACCATTCTCCGGTTGCACACCCTAGAGCAACAATCCAATAAAAACCAACAGAGTAACCATACTGAATTTTTAATTCCACATTACTGGTAAAGTGAAGATGCAATAAAATGACAACTATACGAAGCGATGATGGCATAACCAAATGTACACTGAAGAAGTAGCAGAAGAACATACTGTATGCGAACCATCAATATGAAAATAACCCTTATCATCGGATTGAGTAAATGACCCATCATATCCTGCAAAAAAACCATCCAGTTAATATATTTTACAAATTAAATAGAACTACTTAATAGATTTATCTTAGATCAACGAAAACCAAACTGCAAAACCAAAAAAAAAAGAAAAAAAAAAAAACAAAAAGAATGATACATCTGCACAATAAAGTTAGGACCATTTGTTATTCCAAACATAACAAGACTAAAGCGTAAAATATTTTGCTTCCCATGAAACTTTTATGCTTTATTTGGGATCATGAAGGGAGAGCAAGTTCGAATTTTTTTTGCCATAGAAATTGTGAGGCTGAATTTATACATCATATATAAATCCACAAAGATTTCAAAAACCTTTGTATTTGAAAAACACTTTTCACACAAATGCATTTTCATATGAATTAATCATGATTTAAAAACCCATCGCTATACTAACTCTAACACTGTGTGCCAATGCCATGTTTCAGTGTGAAGAACTGTCATATAATCTAACCTGGGTAGTAATAATTGTAAAAGCTAGTAGGTTGATTGACACCAGGCTCTCCAACCAAGTCCTGATGAGTCTCACGTTTCACACCAGAAGGAGGATATGTTGAAGTAGATATGGTGGAAGTCGAATCAGATGGCATTCCAGGCATTTCAGAAGGCTGGAAAACATCAAAACATGCCCAAAGTGAGTAGAAGAAGACGAAAAAAATTTCTTGCATCATCCCTCAATACACTCACCATGCACTGTTGCAGGTTACAATGAAAAAACTTACATGAAAACTTAAATACATTTCAAACAGGAAACATCAAACATCTGTAACGCTAATCACAAGATTCTTCTTTCTTTCACTACAATATGAATTTCCAGTACATAAAAGTATAGCAAGGAAGTTTTATTTCTGCTCTTTTTTACAAAATGAAATGAAAAAGAGAAAAGTGTTGCATAATTGTTCCAGACACATAATTTTAAAATAAAATAAAAGAATAAGAATCTATAGAGCATGCTGATGCACAGGAATTAGACGCCAATGTGTTAAACCAGTCACAATAATTGCTAAAGCAAAAACCAAGTTTATTTATGAAACAAATTCTAGATAAATTAATATTTAGAATAATTAATTTACAACATACCACATCCTGCTCAGCCAATTTGTCAACAGCTTCAGACTTCAAAACCGCACTCGCGGGTTCAGCTAAATTATATGGTTAAGTACTATCACCGGACAATCACATAAGATTCAGAAAAACAAACTACACAATCACACTCAATGCAGGTCAAACTATGACTTCCTGCAGAATATTGAAAAAATAGCTGACAGATGACATCAAGATGGAAACTTTTAACACATAAAACTGTTGCTTCTCATAATCAATTATCATGAGGCTGATTCAGATAATAATATTGATCAGATTTCGTCAGGCTGACAATTTCATCCACCACAACTGAGACACGAACAAAATTTCTCAAACCCCACAGATTCTTACTGACTATCAAACTTGGACATCATAAAGCTGGCAGCAATCTCTAAGCTAGATAAAACAAGAATCATGGTCAAATGCAGTCAAATCTATAGACATCATAATCCAACACAAATTCAAAAGCATTTGCTAAATCGCATACAATTCAGGCATAACATCAAATAATCAGAACTGAAGCAAAGGATACGATTCTTGATGGTCTTTTCACCGGCCATTATCGAAACGTCAAGCAATCTTCAAAAACCCAATTGACCTGAGAATAAAAAGGAGAGACAGAAAAGAGCAAAATCCAAAAGGGTTAGTTAAAAGCTAAAGGTGCAGTCTTTTTAAAGAAGTACACCTTTGATTCCAATATATCAACGCCTATTTTCCAATAAAGGAAAGGAAAATACTTCACACTAGCAGCATATTTATAAGTCGTAGTAAGAGCCTTAGAGCTTAAGGTATTTCTCAAAATTATTTTATTATTAAATAAATATTTATTAAAATCAAATATATCATACTTATCAAATTAAAGAAAAATAATAAAAAAAGTATTAAAATTTTCCCAATTGAACGTTAGCATATAAATGGGTGTGAAAAGAAAAGAGATTCTTTCTTGACGAATAGACAGCAAAAGATTCTCTTTTTTTCGGTTAAAGATATCTTTTTATCTAAAAATTTTAGAAATAATAATAAACAAAATCAAAATTTTTAAACAAGATAACTCGAAAATACAATTAGCCCATTACTATTCTTGTGGAAGAAAAAAAAAATCAGAGCTTGAGATATTTTGAGGGAAAATGGGAATAATCTTACAATTAGAAAACAAAATAACTTTTGTTTTTTCAATTTCACACCCGAGAAAGCTTCGTTTTTCACCGCCAAGGAACTAAATTAAAAAGAAAAAAGAAAAAATATAAATTGTCAAGAAAACAACTTCAGATTTCAGGAAAATACTACAGAAATTTCCCAAAATTTAAAAACAGAACAATTTTTTTTAAATTAAAAAAAAAAAAGAAGTTCGAGAAGTTAAACAAAGCAGAAACTAGAAGCAAACCTAAAGAACGTAGATCGATACCCACCGGAAAAAGACCGGACCCGATCTAATGGATCGGACAACTGCCACGAAACCCGCTTTTGATTCAAGAAGAAACAGCAATTTTTTTTTCTTTTGGGGGGAAAGAGACTGAAGTAGACAAGAAAGTGAGGGAGCGGTAGAGAACTAGAGTTGAAAGCGAAGGGATTTTAAAAGAGGGAGAACAAGATTCCCTTTTTTTTTCTTTTTTCTTTTTTTCTTTTCCCACTTTCGGTCAAGAGGGAATTGGAAAAATATTGGATGGATGTGATTAAGTTCCTAGTTTATGAACAAGGAATTATGACCGTTGGATTAGACTCGAGGTGGACTCAATGAGGAAGTCGCGTGGAAAGTGCCAATGTTTTGAGATTCAATTTTCTTCATCTGTTTTTATTATTTAAATAAATAAAATATACTTTTGGATAATATTTTCTACTAAATCTAAATGCAGGAATACACCCAAAGAATATCTCATTTTTTTTTCCATTAATTTCCCACGCTGTTTTTGTCACTTTTTGTCTTTTAATTTATACGTGAAATTGAGTATTGGGTATTTATTTATTTTTTGGTTTGTTAGTGAATTATATATTAGGATAATCGTATAAATCGAAACTAACCTTTACAAATAAAACTTGATAAACATATATGAATTATCTTTGTTTTATATAAAAAAAACTATCAACCTAGGTCTTGGATTTGGTACGTAATAATTTATCTACAGGTAACAAGTATTATAACATTATCTAAAAGAGTATTTGTATGATTAATAAAACATATTTATGTCTACGAAAGAAACTTAAAATTAAAATTTGTGTAAATAGATAAGGCGGAACAGCTATAAATTTTCGAATAAAATTAATCTTAAACTTTAAAACAAATAAAAATACTTAGGAGCTTTGAATGATGGGTCAAAGATACTTTTAAGTGAAAATTAGCTGAATGGTACAAAGAGGCCCAATAAGTAAGAATGTTGGTTAAATAAAGGCCCATAAAGAAAATTCTCAGCTCCTTGCTGGGCTCTAACAAGGCGGAAGTTACAAATTGAAACCCGACTAAATTTCAAGAGGTAAAATGCAAATTATAACAAAGATATAAAAAGTAATTAAAATAATAATAAAACAACCCAAAATAAAACTATTAAAAATAATTTTAGATTTATATTGTATATATTAATAATGTATAAATTTATACATTATTAATAAATTAAATGATTTTAACTTATTAAAAAAATTATCTATATTTATTTTTAAAACTTTAAATAAGATATTATAATTTGATTTACTGAAAACGTAAATAAAGTCCGCCACTTAGGCTCCCTTCGATAAAATTTTTTACTTTTAGCTTTTTTTTTTAATTATTTTTTGAAAAAAAAAGAAAATATCAATAAAAAAGCAAATTTTATTAAAAATAAAATAAAAAGCCTAGGATATCAAAAGAAAACTACGAAACTTTAACTATTGAAAACAAAATTTTCCAGCTTCTTTAATTTCACCACAGAGCAATTAGTAAGATTGGCAAAAGGAAAATTTTAATTTAAGTGTAGCATGTAAAATATAGAATATAATACAGAAGGGGTGTGGCATACATGACATCATCTTCAAGGTTTCAGGCTCTATGCATACTTTGATATTATTCCCATTTTTCTACATGTTTTTGGTCACCAAATCTCCTATCCCTAAATCTCTAAAATAGAAGATAAACTTTGCAAATAGCAAACTATAACAACAAATTTTAAAAATACCATTAAACTCTAAGTGAAAAAAAAAGTTAACAAGTTCCTTAAACTCAAATATCTCAATTATTTATTGAGTATTTTTTTTTTTTTTAGATTTTTTTGTTGATATGGAATGAACGACGAAGACGAAGATCGGAACTCGGGAGAGTGTCGAGGGAACTCCGATAGCATTTGAACCACTTCTCTCATGGTGGGACGTTCGATGCTATTTTCCTGTACACATAGCATTGCGATGAACAGTAAGTGCATTGCTTCATCCTTGGGCACGGTTGTTGTTAGCCTTGGATCAACGATGCTAATAACTTCTTCCCTTCGACAATTCGTCACTCGCTTAGCCCAATGAACTATATCTACGCCTTCACCGAACTCGCCCACCGGTCGTCGCCCGGTGATCATCTCTAAAAGAACCACACCGAAACTGTAGACATCACTTTTTTCATCTACCCTCAATGTATATGCATATTCTGAGTAAAAAGAAAATAGCCTTAGTATTGGTGCAAAACAAAAATATTGCCAATGTTTCAAATTATTAAGTATTAGCATAAATCAATTGATAATAGATAGAGATATTCATTTTGAATGTATAATAATAAAAAATAAAAATTTAATAAACATAAAATAATGTTATTTAATGTAATTAAATTATTATTTTTATCGCAACATATACATATACTGAATTTAAAACAAAAGGTTAATTGTGAAGACAAACTGACATTCAAATTAACTTTAGGTTCATATAATTTCAAAGTTAAATATTTTAATTTTTAATTTTTAATTTTTAATTTTTAAATCGAATCAAATTAAAATAAATTCTTCAATTTTTTTTTAATTCATTACTCGACTTGTGGGTTAAAACAGGAAAGTAACTCAGAAAAGCACTTTACACGTATGACCATAATCATCGTAAGAAACATAAATTTTAAAAAAATGTTCCATCCAAAAAATAAAAATAAAATAAAATAATAGTGGTGTAAAAAAAAAAACATGCATATGGGTTAGCTTTCACGACACTTAACGCCCCGTTACGTTAGACATCACTGTTTCAGTTCGGTTTTAAGTTTTTGTCGGATTGACCCTTCTTAGTCAGATATCAGAAGAGTTGTGGGCCCCATGTTTTTCTTATTTTTTTTTAAGTTATATATTACCCGCTGTCTTAGTGTATCTTTGTCTTTTGCTTGTCCTAAGATCGCAGCACAAATCACGGATTTTTTTTTTTTTTCTCAATCACCGGTGGTTTTGGGCAAAGATCTTGTATTACGCTGCTAGTTTAAAGTTGGGTTAATCACCCTTTTTCAGGCTGACATA
>JBBYHL010467432.1:0-13988 GCA_038381835.1 Adansonia madagascariensis | reverse complement strand
TATGATCAAAAACTTATAGAATAATTAGAAGTCACATGTGACACATTTGACACGAATGCTAGTATATATAAAAAGCACAAGTGTGTAGAATTTTTTGAACTAATGAAAATAGCTATTTTATTTACTTTACTTCATAATTGTCATTATAAATATTTTTATTATTTATAAAATTTAAATAATTTATAAAAAATAAGTTTAATTTCATTAAACACTTCTCGTTTTCCAAATTTCATTTAAAAAATGTAAATAAATAAAGTAGTGGAAAAGGAAGTTGCATCAAGGGGGTATGTAACTTAAAATGATATGAATGGTTTTTCAAAGATCCTAGACAATAAAAAGTGTCTATGAATAATTTAAACCAAAATATATTTTTTACCTTAGCTTTTCATTCAAGCTTAATAAAGTATTATTGCATTATCTTTAATGGCGTTAGTCCATGTTACTGGAAAAAGGTGAAAAGCAAACATATATGTTGAAACTAAAAGCAAAATTCTTCAAAACTCAATTTACATAGTTTATTACGTAGTGACATTTTATATAAGCTGTGTAGCTTTAAAAGTTAAAAAGTAAAACAAATAAAAGGAAACTCCATCTTCCTAAATCAAATCCCTTAATCTAAGAATCTTTATAATCATTTTCCTTAATTTAAAGAATCCTAACATTTACAGATATCTATAGCTCTAATTTAGGATGGTAAATATCTATTTTCTAAAACTCTCCCTCAAATTGGAGTACATATTTTCCATTCCCAGCTTGGAAATGTTCTCCAGGAATTTTGTACTGTTCTATCCCTTTGTGAATACATCTGCTAGCTAATCTCCAGTAGATATAAAAAGTGAACAAATTAGGCCTTTATCAAGCTCCTCCTTAATAAAGTTCCTGTATTCTTTTATATGCTTTATTCTATCATGTTGCACAAGATTATGATCGATGTTTATGCAAACTTGTCGTCACAATAAAGTCTCATAGGTTCATCTTCTTCTATCTTGAAGTCTTTAAAATCATCTTTAGCCACAATAATTCACAGGTGTCCTGTGCCATAACTCTAAAATCTACCTTAACACTTAATCTTGCCACCAAATTATGTTTTTTACTTCTCCATGTAACAAGATTACTTTTAAGAAAGTGTAATACCTTGAAGTAGATTTTCTATCCATAGGTGAACTTGTAAAATCAGCATCCATATAGGCTTTAAGTACAACTTTTGCATTCCTTGGAAAAATATTCCATTCTAAGACTTCCTTTTAGATAATGTAGAATCTGGTAGATACCTTATAGGTGAACCTCCTTTGGGTTGTGCATGATTTGACTGCACTGATACCATAAGCTATATAAGGTATGTGAGAGATTAATGAGTCTCCAAACTTGTCTTGTTATACTTTCTCATCCATAGTAGAGTTTATTGTTGCTTCCCTAAGTTTATGATGTAAATCAATTAGTGCATTAACTGGTTTACATGCCAGCTTTCGTGTTTCCTTTAAGAGATTAGTAGCATACTTTTGCTGAAAGATAAAGATACCATATTTAGAGTGGGCCACCTCAATTCCTAAGAAGTATTTGAAGCTTTATTGCTATTTTGTCTTAAATTCCTTGATGAAACACTACTTTAAAAATTCTTTCTCATGCTCAGCATTCCCAGTTATTATTATGTCATTAATATACACTAGCAATGCTATAACTCTCTTATTTTCGAGTGCCTAACAATTAGGGTGTGATCTCTTTGACTTTGCTTATATCCAGAGGCCAACATTAGCTTTGCAAATCTCCTAAGCCAAGCACACAAAAGAGGGTGCCACTACTTCCAGGGGTGGAGACTAGCTTTATTATTTCTTACTAGGCAAGAGGTGCACCTATCCCACCTACCCACTCATATATCATGGTGTTTAGTTGACTTGCACCAATAGACCTCTACTGTATTAGAATTAGGCATCCATCCTTTTACTCTTGCCAACTAGTCTCTTCAATGTTCAATTATACTCTATGTTGAAATCTTTGTGGATGTTTTTCTAATCTAAATGGTCCTATTTTATGTCCTATGCTAGAAAACATTACTCTTTTTTTCATTCCAAATTCAAGAATGACATGATTAATTGGTCTATCTGGTTTTTTTATTATTTTTTGTATTTTCCTACTCCTCAGATACATTTCGATCCTTTTACGACCAAATCTCAACTTGTGGAAAGCTTTTGATGGCTTCCTTATGAAAACATCAATTTTTTTTTTAGTTTAGACAATATCTTTTTATTCTTTGTGATACTAACCACATTTTTTATCCTTGTTTGCATTTTGGTAGGTTAGTCTAGTATGAGAAGTTTTAGGAAAAAGTATATTATAGCATTAAAGAAAAAGATCAAGGTTAAGAGCAAGTGTCATAAATGATTTGAGAGCAATAAACTTTGCTACTAATGTCATGGCATATTTCACTAAATCAATCTAATTTACCTATCCCTATTCTTTCACAAGGCATTCTTGTAAAGCAAAAAACTGAGCCTAAGCGGTTCAAGTCCACGTGACCAATGCTAGTTTATCATATTTTAGTATATATAATGCTTTCTATAATTTGTAAACTCTATTAGTTCCAAAGTTTCCTTCAAAACCATGTGGAATCTCTATGTCTATTTCCTCTTTCAAGTCACCATAGAGGAATAAATTCTTAAATCAGATTGCTATAAATCCCAACTGAAATTAGCAGTTAAAGATGGTATCACCCTTATTGCTTATTTTTGACACTGTAGTAAATGTTTCCTAGTAACTTACTCCATATATTTAAGTGTAACCTTTAACCATCAACCTAGCCTTATACCTTTTAAGCTTTCCATTAGCCTTATACTTCACAGAAAAAAAAAACTCGTTTAAACCTTATTGTTTTTTTCTTTTTTGGTAATTATGTGATTTCCAAGGTTTTGTTATTCTCCAAAGCTTTCATTTCTACTTTTATGGCTTCCGTTCATTCTTCATTTGGCAATGCTTCATATAGAGCTTTAGAAATTAAAATAGCATTTAGGCTAACCAAAAGTTCTTTCTAAGAAGATGAGAATTTATAAAAAGACATAAAATGAGATAATGAATATAATGGATGTTTATGAAAGGAAATTTCGAGCTCATGCTTATCGAAATAAACATAATATATTTAATTTAAATTAAATATATGAAATGGAATTGAACAAAGAAATACCCAGATTTCCTCAAAATCATAGGTAAAAATGTATATGTGGTCGATTTGGTAGTTTAACGCATAAATCTAGTAAAGATCTTACCTATGCAGAGATTCGTAACTCTGAGTGTGCCGATCCCTGATGAGTGTTGCCACCGTTTGGTTACTTTGATCTCTCTTTGAGGCCATAAGTAGCATAAGCGTCATGCCTCTAATGGTGATCCATACATATGTTTGTTAGAGCTTTTGCAAGGTCCAATGGTTCTCCAATGCTAGCAAAAGACTTCAGAAGCTTTAACCAAAGGGTATGACTCAACCACTTTCAATCTCACATAATCAATAAAAGTTCTAGGAAGTCATATAGAACTTGCAAGGATGTGAGATAGGACTATAAGAAGCTTGAAGGATATGACCAATGCAGTATTTTGCTTCCTATGGGTGATGAATTTTTCAGATGAAAAATGAGTCCAAATCATCAAACATGAATATGGTGCATAGAGCCTTAGAAAGAGCTAAGGTTTGCGCCAACCTAGCTTAAGCTTTAGGAAGAATGGCACCTAAGGTTTTTTGATAACCAAAAAGTATATCAGCCACCTAAAAATAGTTATAGATGTATATTTGTACAACTAAAATTAGGTTAGGCTTAAATAATGGGTCAACCGAGCCTATTTTTACCAAACTTAATAGCTGGTGCCACCTTTAGTGTTTCTTAAGGATCCAGATAGAACTCTTTTACCTAGTCTACTTAGGATTGGACCCAAGCATTAACTATTTAAAACCTTCAACCCATACTAATAATGCCCACCACTATTGTGCCTAACTCAAATCTAGTTCAAATAGGATTTGTTCAAAACAAGACCCATTTGACTTATAATAAGGGCGCTTAGGCCAACCCTTATTTTTATGCAAGAACATTTAATTATTAATTAAACATCTAACTAAAACAATTTTCTTTGTGTAAATATTATTAAATAATTATCAAATAATTATTTAATTTCAGCATCATCAAAACATCAAAACGGTGATCTCTTATCGCTAGTCAAAACTAAATTGTTGATAGATGATCCACCATCAATTTAATTAGTAAAATCATATTTTAAACTAATTAATATTGAGAATAAACATGAATTAAAATGCTGGAAAATTAAAAATTAAATAGAAATAATTTTTAAAATTTTTGACCCATGTAATGGATCAAAACTACATTGAAACAACCTAAAAAGCTTAAGATATCTTAGCATTTTAACCTAAAATAATTAGAACACTTTTAATTAATTATTTAAACTCTTTTAAACATTGTTAAAGCCTAAAATTACATGTTGTCTAGCTTTAAAAAAACTAATCAAAAATAAATCTTCTAAAATTTTATTAGAACCGAAATTACTAAATCAACATACAAATTAATCAGATTGATTATCAGAAAAAGCCAGCATGCTTGACCACATGTAATCTACAAATTTTAGGCTCTAATACTAATAAAAGGAGACTCTAGGCATGCTTATTGAAATAAACATAAAATATTTAATCTAAATTAAACATACACAGCGAAATTGAAAAAAAAAATGCTCGGATTTTCTTAAGATCTTAGGTAGAGATGTACATGTGGTTGACTTTGGTAGTAAAACACATATTTGCTGGAGATTTTACCTTCTTAGAGATTGATAACTCTGAGTGTGTCGTTCCTGCATGATTTTTGCCACCGCTTGGTTACTTCAATCTCTCTTAGAGGCCATAAACAATACAAGCATCCTGTCTTTAACTGTAATCCACACTAGTCAAAAGACTTTAGAAGCCTTAACCAAATGGTAAGATGCAGCCGGTTTTAATCTTACACAATAGAGGATAGTTCTAAGAAACCACATAAAGTCACAAGGATATGAGATAAGGTTGTAAAAAGGGAGATGTGGCAAAGGTAGTATTTTGCCTCATATGGGTGCTAGCAACTCTCTCATACTATAAAATAATTTTTCTCACCTTTTTCCAAATTAAAAACAATTCTAGATCCTTAAACATGAAAGTGACGCATTAAGCCTTAGAGAGAGTTAAGGTTTATGCCAGCTTGGCTTAGTGATTTGAGGGGAATGTTGACTAGGGTTTTCTAAAGGCCAAAAAGTATATTAGCCACCTAAAAACACTTACAGATGTATATATATACAACTAAAATTAGGTTAGGCTTAACTAATGGGTCAACCAAGCCCATTCTTACTAAACTCAATGGTGGCACCACCTTTAGTGTTTTTAGGGATTCAGGTACAACTCTTTTACCTAGTCTACTTAGGATTCAGCCCAAGCATTAACTATTTAATATCTTAGCCTAATCCAACACCAATAAGGCACACCTATTGTGCCTAACTCATATCAAGTCCAAATAGGATTTATTAAAACAAAACCCCTTTGACTTAATAATTATGGCTTTTAGGCCAACCCCTATTCATATGTAAGAACATTTAATTCTCAATTAAATTTCTCACCTAAGTAAAACGATTTTATTTCATGTAAATAGTATTAAATAATTATCAAATAATAATTTAATTTGCCAGAAATAATTATCCAACTAAAACAAAAATATCCTTATTTACATGCCTACTATTATACATAATTTTGATAAGACATTATTATCTTTACTTCTACATTAAGACATCTTTTATTAGATTTCATGATTCTAATCTATGTTTTTAATAATACTCAATTAAACTAATTTGATTAAGTACTCCTCATTATATCTTTTATTTAATTATGTCATATTTAATTAAATCCTTGTTATAATCTAATAAATCATCTTATTATATGTGACCCATTAGATTCCCAACATGTTGGCAATGAATATAATTAATCTCATTAATTACATTCATAGATAAAAAATGGGATCTAGCAACCAATCATGACCACCCAAATTTTGAAGAGTCAATATGACCTCGTAGAAACCTTTCAGTAACTAGCCTTGCAATGTAATTCGATCTTTTCACTGAATATCACAAAAATACCATGAGCATGGTGCAGTGTCTACTCATGCATTAGCCACTATTAGTTCATCAGCTTATAGTTAATCTCATGAATTTAGAGAAACAATTTCTCCTAAATTTATTATACGTTAAACAATGACTTGATCAAGTTCACTAAATATCTCCAATGTCACTTGCAGTGTTGAATCCTCTCTTGATCACTCATCTACCCTCTTATAGTTCATGCCACACCCAAAACCATCCTGCCATAAGCATCCATCTATTGTGGACCCGTTTGTGATGGAATCAAAGCATGACACTCCCCATACAAGATGACTTGGTATCACAAGTCAAAGGCCTAGTCACACTTTGGCACATGAGAACATTTCCGTAAACACCTAGGTGACTATACCAAATGGAGTTTCATATGGGCCATGCTTAGTGAATTTGTTTTCATAAAACAAGCACCCGCATGTTATCCTAAGTATCTCATATATTTGTGAGATTGGTTACCTACTTTACAAGTGAGAAGGCATAACACGTACTTGTCTTTGAGCATTGCCAATGCTCCATCTTGGCAATACAATGACTAGAAACTATTTTAGAAATATGAATATGATGCATAAGGATTCCATAATTATAACTAATTACAATATCTTTACAAGGCCAAATGTGTTCCATGGTCTTCATCCAATTAGTAGTTTATGATTGTCAATCATACTACTAACATAAAGGAAAATCGTGTATGACTAAACTATATGATTGGTTTGTATTATTAACTAATATATGTCGTATCCAAGCCAACTGGCTCTAGGACATTTATTAACGTTTTAGTACATATGCTTAGTTTTTTCCTAAAAGAAATTGGTACATTTTCACTTTCATATTCAGATATATTATGAAAAATAGGTTCAGATACTATAGTTACCTCATTCTCGAAGTTAGGAGAATAAACTTGGACTTGCACTGGTTTAGAAACTGAAGCTTTTCCTCTTGGATACACTTACTCATGTCTCCAAATGTCATAAAGAGGAGTTTTCTGCAAAGATTGTAACTTTGATAGTGGTTGGGATTGAGTTAAATGGGTAGATGTAAATGTAAATGTACACGTAGGTGTTTGTGGTAAAGTAAGGATAGGAAACATTATTCTAGTAAGAAATCCTTATCTTCCCCTAGTGAATTCTTCCCCTGAAGATTAAGGATAGTCAACATCAATTATGACAAAATTTTTTTTTGCAGATGGGTGGTAAAACTTATAACTTTTTTAGATTGATAAATAAACTAAAAAGACAATTAATAGCCCTAAGATCTAATTTCCTTTTAATATTACTATGAATATGGACAAATGAGATACAACACTCTAGGTATGAGACTGTTTGAGTACATTCATTGGCGTTTTGGAATGTAGCATATTTATGATATGAATGGTTAGAATAGCTTCTCCTAATATGTTTTAGGTACATTTTGCTAAAACAAAAAAGCTTAGGTAGTGGCTAATAAATGGCTATTTTTACTTTTAGCCACCCCATTTTGCTGTAGGGTATTAACACATGAAGACTTATGACTATGCCCTTTTTTTAAAAAAAAAATTAATTGAAGTACTCCCTAGCGTCATTTGATCAAACTTTTTTTTAATATTCATACCAAACTGATTTTAAATCATATTACAAAATCTAGGAAAAACATTTCTTACATTAGGCTTGTGTTTTTGTAAAAAAATCCAAGTAACTCTAATGCAATCATAAATTAAAGGAACAAACCACCTTGAACTTGTCACATTAGAAATAGTAAAAGGTTCCCAGATATTAGTATGAAATAAATAAAAAGGTGTTGAACTTTTTTTATTGCTATTTAGAAAATATACATGTTTATGCTTTGCAAACTCACACTTATCTTAATGGAAAATTTGAACATCAACTCCTTTAAAAAGTGAGGGAAACATAGTTTCCAAGACGCTCAATGAAGGATGACAAAACTGACGATAATAGAGTCAGATGGTATCTTTTTTAGAGGATGAAAAGAAAGATAAAGGATTACTTTTACACTTATTAACTGGCTTACTATTTCAAGGTTTTAAAGTCCACCCTTCTTATTGACAAGTTCAATCTTCTTCCCCTTGGTCCAGTCTTAAAATACATAGTGGGTAGGATGGAAAATATTGCAATTCATTTCATCTGTGATCTTTTGAATAGAAACTAAATTAGTGGAAAGCTAAGGAACATGTAAAACATTTTTAAAAACAAACTGCAAAATAATTTAGATATCCCCTAAGCCTACTACTATGGTGAGTGAGCCATTTACATTTAAATTTTTCTTTTTGCTAGGACATGGAGAATAAGTACTAACTGTGAGGATGAATAAGTCATATGATCAGTGGCTCCTAAATTAATGATCTAGGAGTTGATATGACTTTATCTAGAATACTTAGTCCATAGGAATAAATATGTTTACCTGAAAATGCTAGAGAACATGCCCCACTTGCTTTAAACTTATTACTCGTACCAGATTCCTAAATTTTTTAATTCTTCATTATTGACTTTTCCTTATCCTAAAGTTGTTTCTAAATCTGTTTTAGTGGTAGGTAAATGAACCTGGCTTTGGCTTTTCTTCTGTCCTCATTTATAACCTCATTCTTAGCTTGTAATGGTAGGCTTGCCATTTAATTTCCACCATTTCTCTCTAGTATGTCTCTGCTTCTTGCAATAGGTATATAAGAAAGAATCATGCTTTCCTTTCCTAAAGATCTTGCAGATACTCGCAAGTTTACTTTCCAAATATCTTGGATTAATAATGGTTCTGTCTTTGTCACCATAGCTGATTCATCCTGAACTTGACTTTCTGGCATACCTTCTTACAACTCTCCTCAGCCTAAATTAAAGAAATAGCCTTATTAGTTGATGTTACCTTTTCCTTGCCGAGAATCTAAACTCTAACTTGATCAAACTCAACATTAAGTCTAGCTAGAAAACCATAAACCAAATCCTCTTCAATGAAATTTTTTGAGATCATAGAACCTTCAGGCATTTACTCTTTATGCAGTGATAGTGATCGAGTTCTTGCCATAGGGTTTACAATAAGGTCACATATTTAGCTACAACTTTGTTGGCTTGCTAACTTTGGTCTCGTCCACCTATACTGCATCATAAGCCTTTGAATAAGTCTCTCTAACAGCATCTCAAACGTACGTAGCTGTAGAAAAAAACATGTGTGTATCATTAATCTCAAGATTCATTGAATTCCATAGCCATAACATGATCATAGAATCACTACAAGAGAAAGGCGTATTTTTTATGAAAATTTTTCCTTTAAAAAAACTTGTATTTCAGACGGAATAAAATTATTTCTGACAAAAATTTAGTCAAAAATAATATAGATTTATTTTGATGAAAATTACACTAAAAAAATGAATATCCATCGTTAAAAGTTTTGGCGCGTTAATATTCAAGTGCATTAAATACGTACCAAATTTATTTCTAATGGAATAAATTTTTTCTGATAGAAAATTTTGTTGGTAAAATAATTAATCAAATATTTTTAAATAAAATCTATGAGAAAAAATTCATCAAAAATTCATATTTTTGAATGATTTTTTTGGTTAGAAAACTATTTTTAATAAAAAATCTGTTAGAAATATTTTCTGACTAAATTTCTATGAATTCTGCATTTTCGAGGAAATTTCATCACAGAAACTATTACTGACTGAAATTTCTATTGGAAATGGTATTTTTTATGGAATTTCAGTCAGTAAAAATTGACTTTCTAGCATACCCCCTTACAACTCTCCTCAGCCTGAATTAAAGAAATAGCCTCATTAGTTGATGTTACCTTTCCCTTGCCAAGAATCTAAACTCTAACTTGATCAAACTCAACATTAAGTCTAGCTAGAAAACCATAAACCAAATCCTCTTCAATGAAATTCTTTGAGATCATAGTATCTTCAGGGTATTTACTCTTTAGGTAGTGATAGTGATCGAGTTCTTGCCATAGGGTTTACAATGAGTTCACATATTTAGCCACAAATTTGTTGCCCTTCTAACTTTGATCTCGCCCACCTATACTGCATCATAAGCCTTTGAATAAGTTTGTCTAACAGCATCCCAAACCTACGTAGCCATAGAAGAAAACATGTATGTATCATTAATCTCAAGATTCATTGAGTTCCATAGCCATAACATGATCATAGAATCACTACAAAAGCAAAGCATATTTTTTATGAAATTTTTCCCTTAAAAAAATTTTGTATTTTAGACGGAATTAGATTATTTCTGACAAAAATTTAGTCAAAACTAATATAGATTTATTTCCATGAAAATTACCCTGAAAAAATGAATATCCATCGTTAAAAGTTTTGTCTCGTTAATATTCACGTGCATTAAATACGTACCAAATTTATTTCTAATAGAATAAAGTTTTTTTGATTGAAAATTTTGTTGGTAAAATAATTAATCAAATATTTTTAAATAAAATCTATAAGAAAAAAATTCATCAAAAATCATATTTTCGAATGATTTTTTGGTCAAAAAACTGTTTTTGATCAAAAATCTATTGGAAATATTTTCTAACTAAATTTCTATGACTCTTGTATTTTTGAAGAAATTTCATCGCAAAACCTATAATTAAAAATAAATTATTATCACAAATTTGAATTTGAATTTTTATGTTTACATTTGTTAGTATATGTTATAAATAAAGTTAATTTTTTTATTTAGATAAAATAATTAAATAGACTAATAATAATCATTTTAAAATAAAAATAATTAACAACATTTCAATAAAAGTGTATGTTATATTATTTATGATAATTATATAATATAAATTAATTTTAAATAAATTAATATATGATATATTACTTGTGATAATTTATAAATATAATATAAATTATATACTTTAATTCTCAAAGTATGCATATGATTTATAATAAATTATATATTTTTATTGTCATACCTATTATTCAAATTAAATATATTCTTTTTAATTTTAAAAGTATAATATTTTCTTATAAAATTTATAATAAAATATATAAAATAAACCGCTGATAATGGTATACATATTTTTTCTTAATAATTGATACTTTACAACATAATACTCTCTTATCATGTGATTTAAATTAAATTATATAATTTTATATCATCATATATGGTTTTTGAAATAAATATGTTATTTATCTATTTATTTTATACAAATACTTATATAATTTATCTATCTTATTTTACATAAATACTTATATAATTTATATATCTTATTTTATATAAATACTTATATAATAAATTAATTATTTTTTATATATGATAAATTTATTTCTTTTAGTTATAACTTAATGAGGCTTAAAGGTATTCAATATTTTATTAACATTTGGTTCAATATTTGTGTGACACATCTTTCAATTATAATGCATCACATTGCTTTTTTTTTTTTTTAAAGAACATTTTATTTTTTTATTCATTTATTTCTTTTATTTATTAGTGCCTATAGTTGTTTAATGAGGAAGGATATTAATTGAAAATAACTATGATGTGAGAGAGAACGAGATTGAGACAATGTATGAGGTAATGTTATTAATTACTTATCATACCTTCAATGACATTTTAATTAAAAAATTAATGATTTTAATTTTATTTCCAATATATGAGTTAAATAATTTTAGTCTCATTGTAGATTAATGACTTTAAATGTTTATAGTTTTTTTTTCTTTAAATAAAAATAAAAAATGCTTAAAAACCTTAGTAAATTGAAGTCTTTGATTCAATTAATGTTACGAGCTAATCAATCACTAATTTAGTTAATAAAATTACTTAAATACAAGTTAATCAAATACTAATTTAAGCAATAAAATTACATAAAGATTTATTTAAAATAATAGCATTTGGTTAATTGCCTACATTTATATTAAAAAAACTATACACAAATATAGAGATAATTATCCACCCACTGTTATTAAATACCTACCTATTAAAAAAAAAACTACTCACATTTTTTAGCATCTTATAATTTAAAAATAATTTCTCACTAAAAACTACTTACATATTTTATTAATTAATTAATTATTCTTTTTTAAAATGCAAATTTTTTTCGGAAAATGCATTTGTCATCTATTCAATATGTTTCTGTTGACTAAATTTAGTGATAAGAGTTAAGAGATACCGACTTATTTAAAAAATTTATTAAAATTAAAAGGGAAAGTGATTATAATGAAATAAATTTTTGGGTATTTATATCTTTTTATTTGCTTTTATAAATATGCTGTTTTGAAAATCAAAAAAAAAAAAAACAAAACTATGATTCCTTAAAAAAAATTGTTTTCACATTTTTATTCTAATTTTTATTATAACTTTCTAGTTTTGAAATAATTTTTATTTAAAAAAAACCCCCTCTAAGTTTGTGATTAAATTCTAGTATTCTATATAAAATTTCTGATTAAGCTGGTCAAAATGACACCTATTCAATTCAAAATTTTACTTAAAAACTCAAATAAAATCCTAAAAATAGAATTAGGATATTTTTGTCTAATTCAATTTTATATAAATTAAAATAAAGAAAAACTGCTTAATTTTTTTAAACAATTAGTTTACTTAGTTAATTTCTTCTACATTACTATAACTAGTTTTACGCCAGTGTAATGAATGAGTATGTAATTAAAAATTAAAAAAAAATCAATTATAATTTGACTATTAAACTTAGTAATTATATTATTTTTATTTTATTTATCTAACTTATCCGAAAAATAAAATCTATCTATTTCTGATGTTAATTAAAATTTAAAAGATTTAAAAGATTTAAACATTTTAACAAAAAAATAGCCTCATCAACTTTGAACTATGTCAAATTTCTAAGAGGTGGTGTTATTTTATTTATCATTGAACATAATTGGTCAATATTAAAATTATTTATCATATTTAACATCAACCACCCTTTTTTTCCGAACTTGAACCACCAATAAGATCTTGTAAAGTGATACTATAAATAATTGTAAAACTCTTCTTTGAATATATATATATATATATATATATATATATATTGTTCCTAAAATTAATGAGAACTAGAATTAAGCACAGTTTATAGGAGTTTTTTTTTTCTCTCAATTTTTTATAAAACTTGATTCAATAGTAAAAATATATTATTTAAAAATAATTAATAAAATATTTTTTTATAGTTTTTTCGAGCAAGTTGGGTAAGAGCTAAATTAATCCACAAGTCAACATATGGTTAAATCTTTTTAAATACATCATTTAAAAATAAAATAAAATTTTTATTTAAACTTATTTTCTCCATACACGTCGTGTACGAATTCTAAATTGACTTACAAGTCAACGTGTAGATAAATCTCTTAAAATATATTGTTTAAAAATAAAAATTAAAAGCAGCTAATAAAATAATTTTTTAAAGTTTCTTCTAAACCGATTTATATGGATCCTAAATTGACCCATGATTCAATCTATAGTCCAACCCCTTTAAATACATCATTTAAAAATAAAATAAATTTTAAAAATATAATTCTTATTTGAACTTTTTTCCCAAATAAGTTGGAGACAAATACTAAATCAACTTGTGAATTGACCTACGTACGAACCCTTTAAATATATCATTTAAAAATAAAAAATTTAAAAAACAAAATATAATCAATAAAATAAATATTTTTAAAATTTTTTTTCTAGTGAGTTAAGTACGGATCCTAAGTTGATCAGCGAGTTAATATGCAGACCAACCCTTAAATATATCATTTAGAAATAAAATAAAAATAAAAATAAAAATAAAAGAACTTACATATAAAAATCTAAGAAAAAAACAACATAAAAATAACATAAACACGAAACATACATGAATGTATTAAAATATACATAAAATTAATTATTAATGTATAAAAATTTATATTCACTTTAAATACAAGAAATAAA
>JBBYHL010467410.1:2177-13990 GCA_038381835.1 Adansonia madagascariensis | reverse complement strand
AAGTCTCAACTCCGATGTCCCTCTGACTTTTCTCTTTTGTTTCAGGATCCATTTCCACTCTCCACTTCTACATTCTCCAGCGCTCTTCGAAAAGAAATCAACAATGTTATTAACCTCAAATTAACAGGATCCATGGTATATTTAAAAAGCAAAAAAATTAATTAATAAAAAAATAAACATGTTTCAAATCTTATTAGTAAAATTAAAAAATTACCATTAGTATATAAAAATTAAACTTTTCTTTTTAATTTTAGGTAAGAGATTTTTTTTTTTTTTGGTGAACAAAACTTTGAGACAATTTTTACAAATTCAAACAATATGATGCGATTAATACAATGTTAGATATGGTTTTTATTATTTTTAAGTTGTAATGAGAGCTCAAATTATAACTTTAAATGATCTAAAATTCATAAATTTGAAATTCTAGATATGTACCAAAATTATTTTTTTCCTATAATAAGATAAGTATTTATATTTAGAATTCAAGATTTTTATTTTTGAGAAAGTTAACAGTTATACTTGAGTTGGATTAGACCAAATATAAAATGAAATGAAATTTTTGATTGAAGCAATTTGAATCCGAACCTGAATTTGAAAAAAAAAATTTATTCAAATTAGACACAGGGATTATTTATTTTGTTTTCAATAAATACTTTGATTGTTAACATTTTATTTTGAAAATTTAGAATTTAATTCTTAAAAATAATAATAAATAAAATATAAATTTGAAAATTTATGTATTTATTTATATCGTATTATAATTATATTTAAAATACTACATATTTATACAAATTTGATACGTTAATGATTATCTTAAATAAATTTTTATATATTCGTATATTCATATCATATTCAATTTCTTTTTATGCAGTGTCAAAAATACTAAGAATGGCAATAGATAGTGTAAATTCAGATATCTATAATTATCTAATTCGTTTTGATTTTGAATTTGGATATTACGGGCTTAGAGAGGATGCAAATTCAGATAGTATAAATTACTATTCGCATCAGATTCAGAGCGAATATGGATATGAACCATCAAATATTTATTATTCGAATACGTTATTACTTTTACAGATAATAGATTTAAATATCCAAATCTATTATACATTTATTACAAAATGTAAAAAATTATACTCACGGAAAGAATTACACATTGATTTTCAAAATTAACTTAATGAATTCAAATATCTAACAAATCATGCTATTAAATTTATTTTTAAATAATTATATATAAACTTAATACAAATAAATAAATTTAAATAATACAAATAAATAAATTTAAATTTAAAAATATTTATATCTATTCGAATTCAAATATGATATTTCTACAAAAATGCAAGACCTAATAAAATGCATTTCATTATCTTACTTCTTAAAAGGGCAAAACAGTCATTTGGTAGAGCTTCATGTAGTTCCTGAAGTCGGCTAATCGAAGAACATAAAAGCTGGCAAATGAATATAAAATAAAAATATACATAGAAATTCCAAAAAAAATGAAGGAATTGTTTGTACTTTGAGGATTTTGGAAACTTCAAATGAAAAGAAACCCTCCCATTCCCATATATCTGAAAATCAAATGATTTTGATTTGATTTGACGTTTTTTTTCCTCGGTTTTCGTACACTTCTCCATAGCCATTTCTCTCTGTCTCTCTTTGAATCCTTCAATTTTTGCTAATACAGTTTCGAATTAGAGGAGCTCCCTTCAGTTTAATTTCCCCCCCTTTTGTTGTTTCATTATGATCTTTGAATTCTCTTTTGTTTTCACAATATTTAATAATTCTTTCCATTTCTAATATGGGTTTTGCTTCTTTGATGGCGGGAAGTTTTCAGCTGGCGGGAAGGTACCATCTTCGTCATCTCTGACAATTATTGCTTCTTTTTTTTCTTTGGGTTTCCATTGTAGTTTCTGTAAAACCTCGAAAAAAGGGTGTGAAAATCGGAGATTCTTTTGAAGTTAAAATTGAATGGCGAACCCACCGGGGAACCATCAACAAGAAACGAATCACGCGTCGTCTTCTGTCAATGGAGCACACTTGAACGACGGGAATCCTATACCCGAGACCTCGGGGTCGGGTATGAAGCATAACCCTGGTATTTCCTTGGATTGGACCTTAGAAGAGCAAGCTATACTCGATGATGGTTTAAAAAAGTGAGTCCTCTTTTGTCTTATTTTCTTCATTTTTTTTTTTTTGGTTGCATAGAATTTTGTGTTCTTGGTGAAATTCTCTACTGTAAATTCTTGAACTGTTTAATTTGGATTTTGAAATTTTGAACACTAGCAATGTGAATTTTGTTTTTGGGATTCTTGTTTGAATTGTGTTTTCTCAGAACTGGTTGCAAATTATAAAAAAGACAATCTAGTCTACTCTGTGAGTGTCAGGTACGTATCTGGCACAAATATATTCAATATTTTTTATGTTTTTCTATATATTTGAAGAGTTATTGAAGGGTAATATCTCTATATCCATATCCGAAAATATGTTAAATATGGATACTTTAAGAAAAATGAAGAGTCGGAGTCTGCAATTATTACAATGTTTAAGTTTATAAATGCCTTGGAAAAGATAAATGAAAATTAAATAATTTTTCCTGAAAGATGGTAACTGCTAAATCGTGAGGAGTCATAATAAAGAAGTGACACTGGTTTTGAAATGATTTAAGTTTAGAAATGTTTCTTAATAATGTGAAAGACAAATTAATGAGGTGAACAAGATCAAGCAAGAAGAAATGTTCATAAATGTAAATAAAGAAGAAAAAAGATATTTGTTTAGATATAGGCAAGGAAATAGAGGGTAATACTATTGGGCCTTGCATTATAGAAGGGTCATGTTTTATACAGTAATAAGAGAAGAAAGATGCATTTTCATGTGCGTTTGGAAGCTTGACAGAATAACTGGATTGGCTCCAAAGTGAAGCCTTCTACGATTTTATTTATTGCTTAAATAACGCATACGAAGTGGTATCATGCATTGAGGCATCCGCCAAAATTCTTAATTAAGTAGGTGGCAAATGTCCATGCAGTTTGTTGCACTTGTTAGGAAACGACTGCAAAGAATTGATTCTCTCCTTCAGCCTTTTTTGCACTATAAACTCTGATACTTGATTTGGAAAATTGAAAATGGGTTCCCTATTTATATTCGTGTAGTTTCTTCTATTTCATACATGGAGTCTCAATTGCTGTGCTAATTGGTACGTCATTAAGATTGGTAGAAATACAATATCTGATAGTATTTCTTTGAGCCAACAAATAGACGGAAATCGGTGAGTGATTTAATATATTTAGATGTCACTGGTATGATTCATTTTACAATCTGTATTCATTACAATCCTATCATTTTCCTTTTCTCTTTATTGCCCTGAAAGACTTGATTCTGTTCCTTATCTGTGGCCAATTATGGGATCATTATTACTTACAGGTGCATACTGGTATAAAAAACTAATTTTACCAAGTTTTTCGAACAACCATAGCAGGAGGTATTACTGGTCAGATCGGTATCTAAGTTTCTGAGGGAGAGAAGCAGATAGAGAGACCATAGTCCTTCCCCTCCCCTCAATTATTTTCTTTGTTTTTCTTTGGTCTTTTAATTTTTTTTATATTTATTAACTAATACGGGATGAACTCCTTTGTGGATGTGCCAGAACATACTATCTTTTCCAGCACATAAATTTTACTTTTATTATTCGATTGGTCTTGTATTCTTTTTTTTTTTTTTTTTAATGCCTATTAATTAGGCTACTTCGCTTTCAAGGTTAATGGACTGAAGTTTTGTGTTTGCCTTGAATTGAGTTCATCATTTTAATTTTCATCGAGGTACTGTTGTATTTTCTGGCAGATTTGCATCAGAACCGAGCATAATTCGTTACGCTAAGATAGCCTTGCGGTTACAAAATAAGACAGTCCGGGATGTGGCTTTGCGTTGCAGATGGATGACTGTAAGCCTTACTGTTCTCATATGTCTCTATTTAAATCCATAAGTTATTGTTTGCCAGCATTGTAGAATGTAGACTCATATATATAGCCACATGCATAACATATTTTTCAAGTGGCTTTAGCCTGCTACTACAATGAAACAGGCTGTAATCATTGTATTCAATTCATATTTTGATGGTTTCATTTCTTAATTCTACTTTAGAAGATGAAGCATTTCTGCTTGGTCAAAAGGATATCTATTCTGTTTTTACCTAGAAAACTGTTGTTTATGCATGCGTATCATAAGAGCACGATCAGATTTATGCTTTATGCAGAAAAAGGAAAATAGCAAGAGAAGGAAGGAAGAACACAATTTAGCAAGGAAAAGTAAAGACAAAAAGGTATGATTTACTTTTTCTCTCTTGTTGTGTGCAAAGTCGTACTAATTTGTGTTTGATTGCTCATGAGCCTGCTTATTTGGTTACTTACTAGCATAAAATTAGACTTAAGCAAAAAGTAAATTCTCTCTCTCTCTCTCTCTCCCTTTCTCTGGCATGCAGACAAATTTTCTATTTATCTGTCTATTACCTCTTCCAAATGGGTACATCTGAAGAGATGTGAATGATTGCTTTTGTTCGCACTGGAAAGCTCTCTTATGCATATGAGGTAGTGGAGGGAAGCTCATCAACCTTAGGAGTGTTATTGAGTTCAGCATAGTAATTTATGTTTTTCTTGGTGGGAATGTTAGATGGAGATTTAATTAGTCTATGCTGCCAAGCAGCTGTTTCTTTGGTGGAATTTTGCGTGATATCCTTAGGTTCATGGGCATAGTATATGCTTGAATCATGTTATGGGTCTGTTGTCATCCATCATTTTTTCTTTGAGGCCTCTGTTTGGGGGAAAATTTGTATTGGAGCGGTCCTTTGTCTTATGATAAAAAGTCCTCTACTTTAGCTGATATTTAGACTTGGAATTTATTGGACTTAACCAGAAAGTTTTCTTTTACAGTTTCCAATTCATGATAATATTTTGTTGATATGATGAGAAATAAGGCAATATTTATATTTTATGACCATTTTTTGGACCAATAGATACTTATGAATATCCTTCGCTTTTCTTTTTCAGGAAAGAGTTGTTGATGCTTCAGCAAACCCTACTCATTTTGCTGCTCGACCTAATCTTTCCTCATATCCTACCCCAATGATTCCTATGGACTATGATGACGGTATTCCATGCAGAGGTTGGATTTTATCTCTGAAGATATTTAAGTTGATCCTAATAGCTCAGGGTTTAGAGATGTGCTTTGTTGGTTCTTACTTGCAAGTTTTATACTTTCTTGAAAAATACTATCTGTTAGCCTGCATTTTTAATTAAATTTGCTGTAATCAGTTTTTACTTTTTCATCACAATATATTTTGTATTATATTAAAAGAAGTTTTGTATGCATAGTCTTGAGGTAGAGGGACTGAGTATTAGTGTTTCATGTGTTTCATTGCTTCTGTGCTGTTATTATTGGAAAATTTAATTGAAAGCTGCATTATGCCGTTTCACAGCCATTGGCGGGGTGGCAGCAGAACTTCTGGAGCAGAATGCTCGAGCCTTAAGTCAAATATCTGCAAATCTTGCAGCTTTTCAGGTGAAGTACTCATGTTGTGGCTAGATCAATTTTACTTTAATTCTTCTATTTATTTAATTTGCGGTTCCAGTTCTTTAATGCTCATGTGTATTTATTTATGTGCAGAGGACTAGTATCAGGTCCCTTAACCCTAGCCCAGGAACATCTTGTTTCTCACTTCTAGTTCTGTTGTAAAGTATTTTACTAAGCACATTGTTTTAATGAAATTATCTACCCTACGAACGTTCCCTGTAAAAAATCCTCTTTCTGATGCATACACATGCCTGTCTGTGAAAGCACTTGGAAAGTAGTGTGGGAAATATATGTGTGTGTGTATATATATATATATATATATATATTCGCTTTGATACAACCAATTCCATTCTTCAGGCAAGGAATTATCCCTGCCACTTCTCATTGTTGTCCAACTTTTACAAGATTGAAAGTTGAGATCTTGATTTCTATATAGGCAATAGAAGTTCCTTGAATGATTCATTTATTTATTTAACAAGTGTAAGCTTCAAATGTATTTTAATTAATAAAAGCATTTATTATCAGACAGTAAAAGCGGTTGCTTCATTCTTTACGTAAATTATATTTAGTTTCTCTGGGCATTTTGTATGCCTTTTATAAAGCAACAAGAATATTTTTTCTTTTGATACTAATATCATGATGGAATTGATTTTGTCCGGAATTTAAAGGAATAGGTAGAGCATCGTGGATCTAGATTTGTCTATATGCCCCTACCTATTCTAATAAATATTTGACGAGTCTCTCCTTTTAATATCTGCTGTTACCAGGACGGTAATGTTTTTGAATTGGCAACTTCGGAGTGTAGTTGCAATACGGAAAATGTAAAAGTGAATAGGATTTCTGGCCATTCATGTGGATTAACCAAAATTTCTGATGTGTTCAGCCTCGGTGGGTCTCTAACGGAGCTTGTCTCATTTGCCTTTTTCCAGATACAGGAAAATATTGGTCTTCTCTGTCAAACTCGTGACAACATTCTCAAAATCATGAATGAGTAAGTTCTAGTTTTTGCTAAATGTCCCTTTCTATAATACATAATAATTCAAAATTTAAGTTCTTTGCCATAAAAGAGAATTGAGTTCTTTAAACAATGTTCGAGTTGTTGATGGTTATAATTTGATTGTATACCATTTAAAACATTGTTTTCTCAACTGTCAAGGAGGTGGATGCTTAGGTGTTTGGCAACTGTAGGTGCTTGGTAGGGTTGGGATGCAAGTTTATTATCATGTACCGTGTTACTCGGACTCAAGTGTATTGTTGTATACGAGTACATGTCCAGCACCAATATGTTCAATTATTTTATGTTCTTTCATGTATTTGGAGGGTTATTGGAGGGTTTTATCTCTTTACCTATATCCGAAAATATGACAGACATTGGTACTTCAAGAAAAATAAAGAGTCAGAGCAACATATTCATGCATGTTAATTTATTTGAAATTATTTATGCAGTACTTTGCGTATTTATGATCGTCTCTGGGCTTATCAGTGGATTATACTAGTTAATTTTTTTATCATCTCTTTTCTTCGCCTTGTCATACGATTGGATAGCATGCAGGTTTGCCTCTGTTTTTACATATGCTGAATATTCTTAGCAACAGTTAAAACGGTCTTGTGGGCATAAATATTTTTTAGCATGTTCAGCTAGGAGCGTTTAACCATTGTTTTCATCCCAATTGTAGTGCTTTGTATGTGCCTATGTTACTTAGACTCGGGTATGAGTGTTTGACACGGGTATGTTCAACTTTTGCTAAGTTTTCGATGCATTTTGAGGGTCTTTGGAGGATCATATCTAATACCTATGTTCGAATATATGTCGGAAACGGGGTACTTAAAGAAAAATGAAGAGTCGTAGCAACATAAGTACTAAAGATTTTCAAACTTGATTATCATTTCATACATACCCGTATAATTCTTATATGCTTTTCTTTTGATTTCCATTTGCAGCTTGAATGACATGCCAGAGATAATGAAGCAGATGCCACACCTTCCGGTGAGAATAAACGACGAGCTAGCCAATGCCATTCTACCTCCTCCTCCTCCCCCTCCTATGCATTCGTGATCCTGCTCCCGACTCATCAAGTTTCTCTATTAGTTTCCTTTAACAGAGCATAGTACGCGCCTCTGCTGAACGAGAAAATAACCACTGATGAGGTCGACTCACCTCTACCTTTTATAATAAGTTCTCTTCCCTCCTTTTCTTGTACGTAGAAGGCTTAGTGTTTTTTTCCCTCTGAACTCCATAGTTTGTTTCTTAGTTCTTAGCAATTGAAGGTGATTTAGGGTTTGTATAGGGGAATATTATGCATAAAGAAAGAGTTGAAATATGAATTTTAATTTTGTTGGTATAGTTTTGAAATTTATCTCCATTTGGCTTTGTTTAGTGTACTTAAAAGGATGAGTCCTTGTAAAGTGTTGTTTGTTTCAATTTATTGGGTCTCTCGGTTTTATTCGGACATCATAGGTCGAAAATAGTGTGAACACTTATACATCCAATCGAATTTCAATACATAACCTAGATATGAGATTCATGGTTCTTTTCTAAGATCATCACATCCTTGTCATCCTCGGTGGTACGTTACTAGTCTTCAAAGTTCGTTTTGCTATCAAACGTTATGAATCTATACCAACTCGTAAAATATTGTCTGTTTCGATTCCATCGCAAGTTGAACATGACGTGAACATTTATATACCTTCTTCCGAATTCTAATATATAGTTGGGATTCATATGAGACTGTCAAAGTAGAAAATTTATATAATAAATATTTTTTTTCATGCCCGCTAAGCATTTTTTTTCCTGGGTTCAGGTTTATGTTGTTAATAGTTTCTTTGATGTATTAATAATCTAAGTGCTATTAATTTTTTTAAAAAAAAATCGTACATAAAATTTGTTTACTAATTTTTTATATTTTTATTTTATAAATTTATTAATATAAATCAAGTTTTTATACCATTTCTTCGAGTATATATCACTTGATTTAATAACACAATATTTGGTATTTATTAATTGAGTCGATATAATATCTTAATTATTTTAATTTTATTTTTTATTGATATTTCAAGTTTTTTTTAATTGAGTTTATCTAATTGTAAATATTTTATTTTTTTTTAAATATTATTATGTGTTACTGAAATTATAAAATATTTTTTCTTCTAATCAAGTTTGAATTTGGATGAGCTCGGATCAGTCCAGCAATTGATATTATTATTTAAAAAAATATTAAAATTAATTTTATTAAATTAAATTTAAATAAAAATAAAATTTTATAATATAAATAATAATTTAGACTATATCGGTTTTAGTAAAATTCTTATCTAATTACAATACAGTACGACCGATTCTTGTTGGATCGGGCGGGTTATTTTGACTTGCGGGCAAGTTTACTGCTAAACTAGTGGGACTATAAGGCTAAAACGGGCACTGCAATGGAAATTTTCTAGGGTTTTGTTGTGAGCTTATATATAATCGAAAATCATAGAACCAAGGGTTTGGAGCGTGCTTTGTTTTCTTGTTTGGGTTTTCTGCAAGTAAAGAAGCTCTCGGAGAACTTTAATCGAAAATGGTAAAACCCATTTCTCTCTTCAAAAATTGTCTTCAGACCTCTGAAGCTGTTCTTGATTCGATGTTCTCTCCATCTTTTTTTTTTTTTTTTTGGCGTTTGATAATGATTTTATTTACACTTCAGATCTTTTTTATATGTTCTTATTATTCTGTTTTTGGCGTTTCCTTGTTGCTGTTTTTTAACAAGTCTTTTCTAATTGAAGCTGGGTTGAACATTAAAAGCTTCTAAATGGTGTTTATAAAGATGATTTGAGAAATGGGTTACTTTTGGTTATCAATTTTAAAGTAGAAAAATGAAGGATTTGGGCTTATCTTTAAGATGTGTGGAGATTGTAGAATTGTGATGAGTGATATCTAGTAGTTTCATTTGATGGGTTTTTCTTGTTTTGCATCGTCATTCATTTTGTTTTGCTTAATACTGATACAACTACGAAATTTTTTAGTACCATTAGATAGCATATATTTTTAGTTTGAGCGAGTGACAGGAACTTAGTGTGTTAATTAAGGTGTTTGTGCATTAAAAGACCCCCATTGTTTCAAGATCCGAATGCGCTAGTATAATGATCTTTTTATAAAAATATATATATTTATATGACTCGTTTGTCTGCTGTTGAATGCTTTCTTGAATATGTCTTAGTGATTTTTATCTTATTCTTGGATCTTAGGAATTTGGGTACTGTATGCGTGATATAATTGTTTGTCTTATCAGTATGTTTTGATGTCATTTTAAACAATGCACTTGCCTAAATAATGAGAAAGTTGTTTAATAGTAGACCATCAGGATCGATGAACCATGTATGAAACGGGGAGAAAGTTGAAATATTTGCACATGTTTTCACTGCATCCCTATTATGTTATGTTCATTCTAAATTATCTTGTTATGTATGTTATTATTGTTAAAGAATGTGTATGCAGTGTTCAAATCTTTTAGTATCAATTTGTGTTTTTTTTGCCTTGTTCTTTGAGCTGTTTACTTGATTGGTAGTGTCACCTTTCTGCTTGTATGGTTATGATCTCTGATTTACATGACCGTCATGGTCAATGAACAGTGTCTGAAACTGGGACAACGTTGAAATATTTGCGAATGTTTTTACTACATCCCTATTAAGTTATGCTATGGTCATTCCGAAGTATCTGATTATGTTATTATTGTTAAAGAATGTGTGTGCTGTTTTCAAATCTTTTAGTATCAATATGCATTTTTCGCCTTGTTCTTTGAGTTGTTTATCTGCTTGATCGTGTATGTCTCCTTTATGATTGTGTGGTTACGATATCTGATTTGCATGTTGTGATGCACAGCCGAAGCAAATTCACGAGATCAAGGACTTCCTTCTCACTGCGAGAAGAAAAGATGCACGCTCGGTGAAGATCAAGAAGGGCAAAGATGGTGTTAAGTTCAAGGTCCGCTGCTCCAAATACTTGTACACACTTTGTGTGTCCGATCCTGAGAAGGCGGACAAGTTGAAGCAGTCCCTTCCTCCAGGTCGAATAATTTTTTTTATCTTGTTTTGACATGAGCAGAGGCATATTATAGAATCGTAATACGTAGCAGAAACGAATTATTTATCCCATTACTGCAATACCGGCAGCATTACAATCTATCCTAGTGTTATCTCCATGTTCTTGTTCTTGTTCTTGATCATTACCTCTAATTCTTTTTCATGTTTTCCAGGTTTGAGTGTCCAAGAGCTGTGAAAATTGGGCTTCTCCATATCTGTCAATTACTAGGAGGAGAAAGGTAGATTTTAATTTTTGGGTTTATTGTATTTCATGCAATTTTGCAACCAGTCAAACGCAAACAAAATTTTCTATAATGGATATTTATTTGGTTTTTTTTTTTTTAAAAAAAATTTCTGGATATTATCCGTTGTGATGATGATATGTACTTTTTGATGGTTGATGAATTGGTTGTGTGCTTTTTGGTCTAATTTTCTGAATCATTTCTCAATTTACTCTCTTATGTGGCTTGGATCTAGTAAATAGGAGAAAAGTTTATAGAAGAATTTATATCTTTAGTTTAGATTGAAGTAAACCTCTTCAAGTTTAGACAATCCACTCCTATTTTTTATTTTTTTCAATTTAGTTGACTCAATTAGGTCTGAATTATTATTTAATAATAAAAAGTATATATTATTTAACTATAATTTGGATATTTTAATTATTATAATCAGAAGCAGTAGATAATATGTGGCAAGGAATTTACAAGAATTGAGTTGGATAGAAATCCACTTTTTTATGGAATGGTGCAAAGGATTGCATGGAGATTTTGAATAGAATTGCATTACTTTTATAAATCTTTTTAATCTTTATACCTAATTTCATAAAACACAAGCAATTTGTTGGGATCAATTAAAAATGAGTCACTGTGTAGGTTCATATATAAAATCAACCTTATGGGGCTCGGATTCAAAAGTGAGTCTTAGATATGAGTACCTATTTAACATAGGTATATTCAATTTTTTTTTTCTAATTTTTTTCAGGTTTATATCTATCTACCCGTATCCGAATATATTTTTGACATGGGTGTTGGACATGAATACTTATAAAAAAAAATTGAATATATCGGAGTACCACAGAATTTATGAGTTTATTGGATTAAAAAAAAGGGAGAGGGAGAGCATTAAAGAAGTAGGACTAGGATTGTTGGCAGAATCAGAACCTTAGGTTAATCAACCATGAAGCAGATGGACTAGTT
>JBBYHL010467389.1:34883-50398 GCA_038381835.1 Adansonia madagascariensis | reverse complement strand
TGTATCGATACATATGAGGGTTTTAGCCAAACCTAGGCTACTGCCAAACCTTGTACCAATACACATAGAGTGAGTATCGATACTGAGCAGCCTGTATCGATACATACACACTTGTATCGATGGTTTCATACAAACCTTGGCTACTGCCAAGCCCTGTATCGATACTAAAGGAGTGAGTATCGGTACTGAGCAATCTGTATCGATATATATGTTCATTGTATCGATACATTTGAGGGGTTTATGCATAGTATCGATACATATGTTCTTGGTATTGATACTAGCCTTCAAAACTTGTTTATGAAATCATTTTTGTTGACTCAAACACATCTCAATAATTACAACCTTAGCATTTTTAAAGATATTTTTCAATTTAAACACAAATATGAAGTTGAGTATTAATTTAACTTAAGTTTGTTGGTTTTATCAAAACTGAATTCAAGGTTAACATTGGCAATTTAATCTTTTTAATTAATTTTTATGATATAATTTTACATATTATATAAAAATATCACTCAACGTATATCTAGAAATCAATGATATCATGCATGGCATCATTCATAAGGAAACAAGAGTCATAAATTTAAATCCAATCAATTTGTCAAAAATCAAATCATATATCAAACAAATCAAATAAAAAATTAAAAAATTATTATATGTAATAAATGAGAGAAAAAAATCAAAGAAAATAGAGGAGAAGCCAATGACCAAGGGTTGTTTCTTCACCGTTTGGCCAATTCTCTTTCTAAAAAACAAAGTGAGAAAGCCTTCATGAAAGGTTATTGGCTTTCATAAGCCAAAAACCTTAAAAATTTAAATTTTTTCATGTTTTTCAAGCTTTCAAGGTAGATTTTTTGACCAGATTTCTCAATTTTTTATTAATTTTACTCTTGATTCTTCATTTTTGTGAATCAAAAGCACATAAGGCTCATGGATTTTCATCCACGTCGAAAGGCTAAACATAATAACGTAGACATTTTTTTGTAGTTGTTGTGATTTTTTTTGTTAATTTTTTTATACAGAATATTATTCTTGTTATGATTTTGGTTTTGTTGTGTTTATGTTGATGTTTAAATTACGTTTTTTATGTTATTTTGATGATTAATATGTTGATTAGTATATTAGTATATTTATTTTATGAGTTTACTTTTATTTAAGTTTAATAATAATTATTTATGCTTGTTTTCATGATTTTTTATATCAAAGTATGCATATATTTTATGATTTCCACGTTGGCTGAATATGATTGGAATTTTTTATGATGATTTTATGCCTATTTTTTGATAATTTTATCTTTTTTATTTTTTAGGCCATTTTGCAATATTAATAAACATAGGGACTAAATTGTAAAATATTAAACTTTTTTTAATAACCATTCTTACTTGGCAAAGAGCTTAATGGCTATATGAAAATTGATTTTGTGTGTTTACAAACATGATTTAGGCATTTTTAACACTTTAAGGTCATTTTGCAATTTTAGGAAGTTTAGGGATTAAGTTGCAAAAAATGAAAAATAATGCTTTATGGCTAAAAGTATTTGGCCAAACCTATGTACACATTTTTGCCACATTTTTTTGGTGATTCTTTGCTCGTTTGATGATTTTTCGTGATATTTTATGTTATTTTATCATATAGGGGTCAAAATTAATTTTACAAAGCTCAAGGGCTATTTTGTAAATTGTAGAAAAATTTTGTTTTAAGGCCAAAGAGTTTGGCTGAATTCTTACTGATATAGTTGCTGCATTTTTCATGCATATTTCCATATGATTTTATGATTTTTAGGCTATTTTACCATGAAAGGACCAAAATGAAATTTTTAAAAGTTTAAGGATTAAATAGCAAATTTTAGTCTCTAGGGGTAAAGTCATCATTTTAGTCATTTTAAAGATTTTTATCATTCCTATGGCCTTCCGTAGAGGTATAGAAATTTTCAAAACTTTTCGTGTCCTTTTAGTTTTTCGTCGGGTATGAAATGAAATTTTTAGAAGTTTAGGGGCTTAATTGCAATCTTTGCATTTTAAGCCAATTTTAGAATTTTTGTTCCTATCTAGGATAAATTTATCATTTTTTATTATTTTAGTGTTCGGTAGGGTTACCGGGATACTTTTAGGTCAAAGGTATACCTTAAGGGTATTTTGATAATTTTTCTCACTGAGATGCTTTTATGTCAAAGGTGAATTTTTAGGATTTGTGTAGCCTTCCTTGGTTATTATAGTATCCAATAGGGTTACCGGGATACTTTCAAGTTAAAAGTATACCCCAGGGGTACTTTGATAATTTTCCTTATTGGGATGCCTTTATGCCAAAGGTGAAAGTTTAGGATTGGTGTAACGTTCCTTGATTATTTTTGTGTCCATTAGGGTTATCAGGATATTTTTATGTCGAAAATATATTTTAGGGGCATTTTGATAATTTTTCACCTGAATGCTTTTATGCGAAAGGTAAATCTTTAGGGTTAGTGTAGCCTTCCTAGATTATTTTAAAGTCTATTAGAGTTATTAAGAAACTTTCATGTCGAAGGCATACCCTAAGGACATTTAAATAATTTTCCTTCAAGTTGAGTCTTAGATAAGCATCAGGATGCTTTTATGCGGAATGTGCCTATTTTGGATAGGTTTACCCTTTTTCAAGCATTTTTTAGTCCTCTACGCGTTACCAAGATCTTTTACGTCGAAGGTTTACTCCAAGGTTATTTTTGTAATTTTTATTAAAACCAAGTCTTATGTGAATACTGGGGTACTTTTTCGTTAAAAGTACATATTAGGAATAGATTCGTCATATTGGACCATTTTTAGGTCTTAGGGTTCATATTTTTAATAAAATCAGGCTTTTTATAATTAATGTAATGTTTCCTAATTAAATTAATGCGTAGAATTCCTACCAGAATATGTGAGAGGTTCTGCGAATTATTTTAATAATGAGATATCCTTTTCAATATGAAAATCAAGATTTTTCAATTTTTGTAAAAATAAAACCATTCATACTCCATAGGTTCTCCAGCGAAGTATGATAGAGAATGATAAGATCTTCGTGTTCTTTTCGTTCTTTGAGAGGATATGAAAGATATTTTGATTTTTAAAAATATTAAAACTAGATTTTCTAATCCAGAATAATAAATTTGTTTAATAAAATAGTATGAGAATTATAATTAAATACCAAATGTTGAAACCAAATAAAAACCAAAATTATGTTAACTTAGGATTCATAAGGTATTGATCATCGAGCATCATGAGAAGATTGATCCTTACTTGTGATTGTAACTAACTTTCGAACCTTTTCAAGTGATCTCTAGTATGAGCATAGACCTCAAAGTTTGTTTTTATGGGTTTCATAATCCTTAAAATATAAACTTCGGTAGGTGTCCAATCTCACCTGGCCTAAATAAAATTGGTGGCGACTCCAGAAAAATGGTCGTTTCATAACGATTATTTAGAGTTAAGTCGAGTAAGCGGTTCATCTTGACAACTAAGTCCCCAGACATAAAAAAATAAAAAAATAATATGATAATAAAGATATGGTATAAATAAAGATGAAATTTGTAAATGTAAGTTCAATTCAGTAGAACTTACAGGTTACTTATTGAACAATTTGGTGAAGAGATTTTGCAAAGAACTCCCAGATGCGGCAACAATCTTTGCTGGTGGGATCTTTGGAGCCTCTTGCTTCGAATACCAAAACCATTTGTCCTCCAAGTAATATTTCCACAACATGACAGCTCAAAAAAGCTGAAAAATCCCTTTTGAATTGGTTTGCATACGATTGTAGCACATTCTGAGGGCTTGATTTTGCAATGTAGATATTTCCCTTATTATTCCCGATTCCTTCAAGAATATTTGATTTGCTAAAAAATCAGTATAAGGTTCTTACAATATTAGACATATATCAAAAACTAATTTTTATAATAAATTATTTTAGCATTAGTTACTTAATTTTTACTTTCATACTATGTGTATTGACTTTTATTAAAAAGTAAGATTATATTTGATTTGGATTAAAATTTAATTAAACTTACACAGTTTTAGACCTATTTTGTTTTGAGTTTAACCAATTTTGGTAAATTTATTTATATATTTGTGTTCTTATTTATTTAATTCATTTAACTTTACATGCATATTTAAAAAATTATAGATCAAATAGATGCTTTAATTAATTTAATTAGTGAAAATAAAACTAAAAACGCTAAAAAAAACCTTTTGAGATTAGATAATTGTAAATATAATTTTTCATTATAATTATTTTATCGTATAATTTTAATACGTTTAACCAATGAAGAACTAAAAAAAAGATAATTACGACAGTGCTATTATCAAATAATTATCATCTAAATATATTATGATATTTTATATTTTTGTAGTTCATTGATATGCAAAATTTAACTCAAATTCATGAAATGCCGATAAAATATTTACACTAATCACTTTTTTATTTTTTTGTTATACATTAAGCTCAAATATTTTATTCAATCATTTTTTTAAAATGTTTTATGTTATAGTAGATTTAACACACCCACAAAAGTGGGTGAATTTTTCAAATTATTTTTTAAAATAATATATTAAAATTTAAAAAGATTAGTAATTTTTCAAATGAAAAAGTAAGAAATTTTTTTCAAAACAAAAATATGGGTAGTTTTAATAAATAAAATTAGTTTTTATTAGATATAAATAGTTTTTTTAATAGTGGATAGTTTTAAACAAATAGTTATAGTATAAAAATAATTAAAATACCAAAATATCCTTATTGTTATTTTATTATTTTATTTTTTTAGTTTTATAGTAAAATGAGTGACTGAGTCAATATCACTTGATTCATGATACCAAATTCAATCACTCATTTTATAATATCATAGATATTAACTAAAAATTATACACTGAATAATGTTAGAAAAAATAAAAACCGTAATGAAATATGGGGATTATAAACTAGTATACTACAAAATTAGGCATTGAATCGTGAATTAAATTTTTATTTTTGTTAATCAAGAATTTCAATTTGATTTGATTGCATCATTCAATACAAATTCTTAAAACTAATTATAATAACTTATATGTATAATATTATGGCAACATTTTTACTTAAGAAAGCTAACAAAAGGGTTAATCTCACATCTAGCCCTTGAATTATAATGAATTGTACAGTTTGAGACTTCAACTTTAAAAATATGCAACATAGTAGCTAAAATTTAAATCCATCTATTAAAGCATAACAATTTCCTAACACTGTTAGATATGTTTGTTATGGTGGCAATTTGATCAATTTTAGCATAACACATGGACTAATGTAATGTAGCATTACCATGTGCCATATATTTTTTAAATTTTTCTTTATTTTTTCTTTTCTTTCTAACTTTAAGAGGGTTAGAAGGTGCCAAAGTTGGTCTCCAAGGCATGCTCTAATACTTAAGTCAATAACTGGATAAGAGAAAGAAAGGTAAAAGAGGTTGGAGTGCTTAGGGTGTATAGTATTGATTAGTCCTAATGAAAGCTACTTTGACATGTCGCCCTCTAGTTGGAAGTTGGTGGTTCTTTGTAGCAACCTTGTCTTAGTCGTTAAAGTCACACATGTCTCAGACGTGCTAATCAACGTGACCTCAAAAACCTATGAGGCACCTATGTATCCTTTTAGAAGCTAGCTTGGTTTACTGGGCTTAGAGGTTGGGTCACAAGCCTTTGCTATGCCTTGGATGCTTGACCAATGACTATAAAGTGACTGATAATGAGCCTATCCATTTTAGAGTTGTGTCTAGCACTTTTGGCAACTTTGTTAGTGAGGTGACTTTTTGAAATTTTCTCTTCTATGTTTGGGTTGGAAGAAATCTAGCATAATGCAACAAGTTTTCAAGTGGAAGAGTATTATACTTAGAATATTTCTTATTTTTCTTCCTCTACCTTTAGATGGTGTGAGTAAAAGAATGTGTGTTGTGTACACCCCTATCATTAATGATAGACATGACTATTGAGCATGTGCTATAAGGAATTGCCACATGTTAAGCATTCAGTGCTAATAATGTGTAACAAAATATGGCTTTATAAGCATGCTTCACTATTTCTAGGCTATAAATAAAGGATTTTGGCAAATAAGTGGACTCAGTTTGAGTTTTGTCAAATGCTACTGGATGTCTACCAAATAATCATTACTATCTCTATTTAAGCTAAGTTCCTTAGGATTATAGGTATATTACTCTTCTTTTTCTTCAGTTTTCTATGCTTGAGTGAGTACAGAGACAGCAGGGAGTTGGATGAGTGGTAGTGAGGCCACAAAGGAGTTGGAATAGAGATCTTAGGATGGTGATGCCAGGTAGTTCCATGAAGTGTTAAAGGAGATGAATTATATGATTAAAGAGGGGGCCAAGGTTGTCACTGGTGAAGTAGCAAGATGTAATGGTGGTAGTGAGGAGGTTAATCGTAGCACTAACATAGTGGCTCTCACTGCAACTGAAGGTAATGGTGACAGCAAAATGCTAATGAAAAGTGGGATGATGACCTTTTATTTAGCATCACCAATCAGGAGATTTATTCAATCCTATAGATTTGTGGCTTATATATCACTAGCCACTGTTACCTGGTTTATCTACCTAGGGTGGGAAGTTTTCCTAACTTGTCGAGAGGGTAAGAGGAATATATGCTTTTTTGATCACATGTTTAAAAGTGGTTTCCATCTACCATTACACCCTTTCTTTGCCACCTGTCTAGAAGAATATGGGGCCATCATTGTTAAGGTTATAGGTTCATTATGGCTTGTGATGGTGCCCTACTTCATCAATTGGTTCAATAGGGAAGAATCCTTTACTTTGACTTTCTGCATAACATACATCTGGAGAAAATAAAAAGGCTTGTATGCCTATCTTAATGCTCGTAAGAAATAAGTGATGGCAAACACACCCAATAACAACCACATTTCAAGATCTAAGTTTTTCGTCGTTAAGCTGGAGTTAGAGGAAATATGGCCTTTTGAATTGAATTGGTCAACTCTTTTGATAGATTTTAGGAGGGAGACTTACCATTCGATGTTGCAAAAGTAAAATAGTATAATCATTAACTTTGTAACACCATCGATTGAAAGGTAATGGGGACAAATGACAATATCATTTGATACTGCCTCAATAATGCAACACCTAATAGGGTGGCTAATCAATTCAAGTACTTTCAACTACAATAAAAGGTTGAGCTCTAGCCTAAACAAGAGGATGTTATGCTGGCCATGTTTATTAGCAGGCCATCTACATGATAAGGCTAGTCATTTAGCTCCTAATGGTGGGTTTGGTTTTTCACATCCCATGGTTAAAGCCCATTTCTCATATGTAAGCAAGAAGTTAGCTACTAGGGAGGTAGTGCTAGTTGGTGGTGATAGCATTAAAGGTAAAGTGTCTTAGACTCACTTTTTGACCAACTATCTCTTGGATCATAGTATTTATCTATTAGTATCATCCAATTAATGGTGTTAAACTTTATTAAGTGTGTTGTCCTTATGTGCAGTAGAAGACAGTGTGGCTGGCAAGCCTCTTGCCTCTCTAAAGAAGATGGAGCTAAACTGAAGACCAAGGAAACTACCATTAAGACTTACAAAGACTACGTATGGTATCTCTGGGAAATTGACCATATATTTTCCTAATGGCTCAATGAAACTAGCATAGATAAAGCCTATAATCACCTTAGTAGATTGCATTAGATAGATTTATTTTGTTTTTAATATATTTGATATATATATGTGACAAAATTAATACAATCCCATGGCAATCAATCAATGCAAATCAATGAAACCTAAATATTTACAAGAAAATCCCTCACTAAAATATAGAGTCCATGCTTAGCAGGATAAGTCGCCTTCCATTTTCATAATAAAATACCCGAAGTTTGATCGTGGAGACTTGTTGGGCTAACCTAAGGTAAAGCCCTTTATTTGAGCTACTTAGGTTATAAATAATGGGTTTTACTCAACTAATGTCATGTTTTCCAGATGCGTACTAGCGTTAAAGGCAGTGGTTAAGCGAAATGCAAAAAATACGTTTATGCAAAGAGTTTCTCCTAGCTAATCTTGGAGTTGCATAAAGTTACAATTGGTAAGTTACCTATTCAACTAGATCCTACATTTACATTGCCTTAATTATTTTTGGAAATAAGAAAATCAATTTTATTGGCAAAACATTTCAAGCTCATTCATTGAGAACATATCATCCCATAATTAGTCAACAAAAGAAGGCATGAATAATTATGATAACAACAAATGTATTTGACTAAGACAACAGACGTTTTGTAAATCAAACATGAATTAATAATAAAGAAACAAAATGGGACTTTATTAGATTAAAAGTTTTGAGTACTTAAAGAAGTAATCAGGTGAGATTAGAGACATGTTCGGGTTATAATTGTAATTTGGGCACTAAAAAGGACTTGAAACCGAATTGGAATTAATTTCAAAAGAAGTTTTGAGAATAAATTCAAAGTAAAACTAGGCATTCAAATGCCTTCCTAATTTCAGTGCTAACGTGGATGAATGAAAATGAAACCTTATGCAAACCTAAGAAGGATAAGATTGGCCATAATCTGAGGCATTTGAATGCTTTGAAATTGTTGATAGATTAGGGACTCAAAGAAATTAACTAGGCATTCAAACACCTTAGCATGAAACAAAACTAAACGGCTATACATTTAGTGAATGTTAGCTCATTTTTTACATGAAAGGATTCCAAAAATGAAGAGACATATATCGTTGGAAGGCTTGCTTAATAAGGTTTAACCAAATAATTATGAAAAATGGCTAAATTCATTTTAGGGATGAAAATATAGACATGACCTATATTGTTCACTGGGCATAGGGGACTAAAATAGCAGATAGAAACCTAATTTGTTACCCATCATACAAACTTTTAAAAGGGCAAAACTTGTGACATTAGAAAGCTAACTTAAAGAGCTTTAAAGTACTTACAGGCCTAAAATGGATTCGAATAGTCATCGAATGATCAGTCGTAATCAGACATTACTACATTGGAATGCAAGGGACAGACAAACATAGTCACGAAACTAGGATTGTTTAAGGGCTTAAACAAACTAGAAAAAAATGTGGGGCTTAAGACATTGGAAATATGACTCGAAAACCTTGATATTTGCAGCTTATGGAGATTTAAAAAAGATTATTTGGAAGGCCAAAATATTTTCACTAATAGACTTGGTCACAAGTCATGCACGGGTCAAAGGCTACGATTGTAGTCAAGTTGAGCCTACTTGAACAGTGAGGAACTCGAGCTCAATTCAAAATTCGGTGCTCAAAACTCGGCTTAAGCTTGATCAAAAACTATTTTTTGAGCTGGAGCTCAGCTTGAGATTAAAACCAACTATTCGAGCTTGCTCAATTAAGTTTTTTTATTCTCTTAACATACTCAAGCTTGAGCTCAAACTCATTTCAATATAAATTTTTTGCATTTAAATGATGAAATTTCTTATGATGATATAATGACAAAAAATAAAAAATTTAACACAACAAGAAAATCTAAATTTTTCTAATTACAAAAATAGAAAGTATCAAACAAAATCCTAAAACTTTCTAAATACAAACTGGTAGTATTTCTTTTGCATTAATCATGAGAAACAATTCTTGTATTTACAAGCCAAAGAATGTCAAAACTCAGAAAAAAATACAAAGGAAACAAGAAGAGATTTGATAACAGCAAGAGGGTTTCCATAAAACCCAAAACTTTTTAAATCCCAATGTATAAATATATAGGTTCTTAAACAGGAAATAAAATAAAAAAATATGTTTGATCAAGGAGAGAAAGTTTTCAGCTTTAAGGGCAATCTGATATGAAGCAATGTTTTAGGTGATCTAGTATTTGGGAACTAAAGGAAAGTTGTATATCATATTAGATTTTAGGTTTAACTTTTTGACTCTTAAGTATATATTTATACTAAGGTAAAAGAGTAAAGTAATGTTAAAACATACGTTAATATATGTTATAAATAAAAAACTAGATTAGGCTAACAAGGTATTTGAATCGAATATTGAGCTCAGTTTAATCGATAGCTCTAGCTTGACTCAATAATGATCGAATCAAATTTGAATAGCTTGTGAGTATAAGTGTCTTGTTTATATCCCTAGAGGTGGTAGATTTGATTTTAAAGGCTGACTCATGGTCCTAAGGCAAGGCCTTAGAGGGTGATCTTTTGGCATTCTAATGATAACATTTTGAGGTGGAAATCTATATTAAATGACCTCAAAATACCCCTTAAAACAAGCTCTAATAGTAGCTCAAAATGAGTCAAAACTTAAAGCATTCAAGGCTAACAAACCTCTAATGAAACTTTAATTGAAAAGTACTTGAAAAATGATTTTATAGCCCATTTACGATAGCATCCAAGCATGAATAAACCTATTTTTCCCCAACTTTAATAAAGCTCAAAGAATAAAAAAAAATGTAAAGAGATACATCCATTAGTTGGACCTAATATTCCATAACCTTAGAAGGTTTTCAAAAAACAAGTTTTTGAAACAAGATGGAACAAGTTTCAAGATGGCTTTATGAGCTTTGTAGGCTTAACTTATCTATAAAGCCTCATGTTCCATCTTGATGGAAAATAAACAAACATGCTCTAAACATAAAATGCATGACAATTAACATTAATAAACCACAAATGCATGAACAAGTAAAAATGTTATTTTTCCTCTATTTTCAAACCATAAAGATGTTCATGCATACCATGAAAAGTATCAAAGGAAGAAGAAAACAAAAAGTTGAAAAGAAAATACAATTATAGTAGCATCCAAAATGCAAGCTTTTCACTTCTATTTTCTTGGTCTCTATTTTTTTCTCTTTTTTTCTGTTGCTTGAAATTTCTTTCGGAGAAGACAAAAGATAGTAGAGTAAAAAATGAAAAGAACAGTGTACTAAAGAGTGATGGTTGTATTTGCTCTATGTAAACTATGGTTACTATTTTTTAACCCTTAACCCAACCCTAAACTAACCCATTCATGTGTTATTCTCTAATAGACACCTATTTACAAATTTGGACACCTAATGTCCTATGAAAACTTAATATCTTTTCAATTTTTTTAATTTCATAGGCACTATCCTATCATTTTATATCATCTTCTTTTATTTGAGGTAATTTTTACAAAATTAAAAAAACTAAATGTCCAAAATGTCTTGAAACATTTGGCCCAAAATTGTAAAGCCAATCTTAAGCCCAAACCCCTTTAAATTTGACTAAATAAGGAAGAAATAGGAAAATGCAATTTTTGATTTATTCTAACTTTTCTACTTAAAATTTCTCGTTGACATTCATTATTATGGTCAACAAACCCTCTAATATCTTTTCATCAAAAGTTTAGATTCCTGACCCGATTTTTTGATTTTAGTATTCTTGGTTCATTTTTCTTTTTTTCTCATTGGATCCCTTTTTTCCTCAATTTCATTTTGGTGAAATCAATTTTAGAATTCAAATCCTCTAAACACTCTAATTGCAAAATCTTCATCTTTTATTTTTAGATTGACTTTTGACTTTTTATGGATGTTGACTTTAAGGGCCAACTCTTCTTATGATCATCAAATCTTCTTTATCCAAAGAGTTTGGTTCAAAAATACATGTAAACAATCAAAATCGAAAAAAATTGATTAGAAGGCTCAGAGAAAATTAATTATCTACACCAATTGTTGGCTAGTCTATGATAAGGAGATCATGAAGGTCAATTTGATCTTATATCATGGTTAGGGAGTCAAGTACATAAAAGGGAGAAAGCTAAGTAGATTTTTGTTGTTATAATAGGGATGAGGCTAATGTGTAGACCACGAGGTGGGTTGCAATAGCAGTGGTTCAAAGCTTGAACTTCACTTTATTAGGCTATAGTTACTTATAGTTGGCAAAGATATTTCTAAAGGTTGCTAGCTCTATTAGTAAATATACCTTAAAGCTAAACAGATTGGACATATGGGCATATAATTAATGTTACAAACCCATCACAATTTCTTAGTGATATAAGGTTTTCCTTTATGCTAGTGGCATGACTGATAATCATGAAATCACTAATTGGATAAAGCCCATGCAACATATAAGGTGTTACAAAGGAATTATAAAGAGTTATAATTATGGGATCCTTATGCATCAAAGAAATGTTCTTTGTCATCGTATTGCCAAGATGAGGCATTAGCAATGCTTAAAGACTTGCATGTGTTATGCCTTCTTACTTATAAAGTAAGCAACTGATATCATACGTTAAAGTATAAAAAATGCTTACGATATCATGGAAGTGCTTGTTTTATGTAAAAAAGTTCAATGAACATGGCTTGTGTGGGAACTCTATTAGTATTAGTCACTCAAGTATTTACAGAAATATTATTGCATGCCAATAGTGTAACTAGTTCTCAAGCTTGTGATATTCAGTCATCTTGTATGGGGAGTTTCATACTTTGATTTCATCTTGAAGTGGTCTACTTTGATGGGTGCCAAAGGTAGGGTGATTTTGGGTATGACATGGATGAGTGATCCAAAGACAATGCACCCTCCTAGTGACATCGAAGTTGTATCCTATTTGTTATTGACTAAGGCTAATATGATTAAAGTCTTTGGCCAAAGCACGATGAGTTTAGGGAAATCATTTTTATAAATTCTTAATATTAACCATGACTTACAGCGACTAATATAGAATAAAACATGAGTGGACACTGCTCCATGCTCATGATAATTTCAAGATATTTGGTGAAAAGACCAAATTATTTTGATAAACTTATCACTCAAAAGGTTTCAATGAGGTCACATTTGACTTTTCAACATTTGGGTAGTCATGATGTGTTGCTAGATTCCACTCTTAACCTATGATCATGATTAATGAGATTAATTATTTTCATTGCCAATATATTGGGAACCTACTGGTTTAATTAAATCGAAGGTATATTATGGAGGGCTTCATGGAATTAGTTTAATTAAAATTTATTAAAACATAAATTAGATTTATGAAATCTAATAAGGATGTCTTAATAAGGCAAGAAAGATAAGTATGAATGTTTAATAGTAGACATACCATTAGGGTTATCTTTATAATGGTTGAATTTTGTTCTTGATTACTAGATAATTATTTGATAATTCTTGGTAGAATTATATAATTATTAAATTGAATTTATATGAAGTAAAATTATTTTACTTAGGCAGGGAATTAATTGAGAATTAATATTCTTATAAGTAAATTTTGGGTTTCTTAAAACCCAAATTAACTAATCTAATAGGCCTTGTTTTGAAAAAAAGCCCAATTAGAGATGGACTAGGTTTAACATAAATAAAACAAAGTTTCATTAGTGTTGGAATAGGCCAAAATACTCATTAGTTAGTATTTTGGCCCAATCTTGTTGGATAGGTAAAATAGTTTTACCTACATTGTGGCCATTATGCATCACTTTCAAAATTAGTGGGTTTTTGGATTCTTTTGAGCTTAACCCACTATTGTTGTATAAAAGACAACATTAGGGGAATTTGGCTATGAGAGCTTTCTTGAAATACCTAATCAGCCACAAAAAAAAAAAAAAAAACCCTTAAAGTGTTGTACTTTTTCTTATTTCTTCCTTTTTATCTCTTTCTTTGCAACCAAGAAACATTCTTGATTCATTCTTGAGAAAAAACCAGCAAGTATACCACTTGTTTTAGATCTTAAGATCTTCTAGCTAGCACTAGAGAAACCCCAAACCTTAGAAGATTCCCATTGTCATCCCTGTGGATTACAGTTGGAGGTGTTGCACTTAGAATGTTTATGATCTCGGAAAGCCTTGGACATTATCTTTCTTGGTGGATCCTTTTGCAAGGATTTTTCCTTTAAAGTTACAAGTCTTTGAGGAGGTATGATCTTGTTTGTTGAAGATTTAATTTACTAAAAATTTTTGTGATCACATGTAAACACAGTTCAAAAATCCTCAAAGAACCTGACTTGTAGCCTTTTTATATATTTCTAGTAGGCGCTTTGTATAATGTAAATTCTTTATTTCTTGAATAAATTCTTTTCAATTTGTCAGATTCAAAATAAAAGATTCGCTTCATGCTGTGCTTTCTGCAGGAGCTAGAGGGGCCACTAAGTTGGTTGTGATAGATGCATGGCTATCGATTCCTATAGATGATGCTAAATTATTGATTTTTTTGGTGTCTAGGTGGTTGCATTGGTGGCTTAAGGTCTTGTAGAAGAGGAAGAGTGTTAGAAGGCATCAAAGGTAGGTCTCCAAGGTGCACTTCAGTACTTAAGTCGTTAGAGGACAGAGAAAGGAAGATAAAGAGGTTCGAGTGTTTAGAGTGCATAACTTGGTTGGCCCCAAGGAAAGCTAGTTATTCATTGGGAGTAACCTACTGGGTGCCACGTGTTGACCTCTAATTAACATTAATGGTCAGAGGTATAAGTGACCTTATCTTAATTGTTGGAGCCTCACATGATCTCGAATGTGCTAGACAACATAACGTCTTAGGACTTAGGAGGCACCCATGAGTCCTGGGAGTTGGCTTAGTTTGCCAGGTTTCTGATATTGGGTTGTAGGCTGGGTTATAATAATTATTCAATCTCTACTTTATATTTACCAAATAACTACCCCATTTCCCTCTATTTAATTGGGCTAGTAACGTTATTACTTAGACAACATTCAAATGAGAAACGATCCGAGTAGCTTGGATACTGCTCCTTTCCTATCCCTCAAACGGACTGGAGAAGCTAGTTCATTTAACATTTTAACATGTGGCTTCATAATATATCAATAACTAAGTTTTAAGATATTAGAAAATGATCCAAAAAACAAAAAATAGAAGGAAAAATAAAGAAGAGTCAGCATCATAATAAACAAACAAGTATATTTTGTACATCATCAAATGAAGCAATCAAAAGTTTTTTTCATTTACAGAAATAAACGAGATGAGAGTTGGATATATCCAAAAAATAAAGAAATGAAAAAGAGAAAAAAACAATGGGTAGTTGAAGAAAAGAGAAAGGGAAAAATGATGGCAAAACACCCAATAATCATACTCATGCTTGCAATTTTATCAATCTGCCTACGGGAAAAAGAAAAAAAAGAGAAATCAAGTTGAAGCATTGCCAAAAAAAAAATTGTTTGGAAGATATGTATGTTATTTGCAACAGTATGCAGTATTGTTTGTTCTAAAAGAATCAGAAAACAATGAGAAAATGAGTTTTCCTACTGTTAATAGCAAAATTTTGCTTTTTTGTTCTTTTATTTTAAAAGAAATCCCAAACATTAGTTTCTTAAAAGAAAATGTGTTTGCGTTTGCCATATGGACTGGCCTCTCTAATCCACACAAGGGATCAGAGAGGAGCAGGATCTGAGTAGCTTTTGATTTTTTAGAGTATAAACCCTCGAAACTTGAAGTCAAAAGTTGAAAAATATGCTGGAAGTTTTGTACTAACTAGATAATGATATATCCTATATAACTTTTGTTGAAAATTTATACGCTAAATTGTTTAGATTTTAAAGCTCAAAACCAACATTTTTTTTACTAGAAAGCTAAATCTCATGATTTAAATCGAGATAATAGATAGATAGATAGATAAGA
>JBBYHL010467389.1:16949-34783 GCA_038381835.1 Adansonia madagascariensis | reverse complement strand
CAAAACCAACATTTTTTTTACTAGAAAGCTAAATCTCATGATTTAAATCGAGATAATAGATAGATAGATAGATAAGACAGAAGGAGAAAATTTGACTCGAGAGAGCCGGTGCAAACTGTACGAAGAATGCAAAAAATATAAGGTTTTGCTAGGGAATAGACTTCCATGGAAAAAGCCTGGAACTCCTAACATGAAATATTGCACTAAACCATTTCCAATTTCTTTGAAATTTCTTTCGTGAAAATCGTGCAGCAATTTGAACAAATTACTGAAATCATTCCCTGGAAGGTCTCTGAGAAAGACTTGCGATTCTGTATGGCTTGTATCTATACAGAGTTCCAACATCCCGTGGATTATTTCAGAGATTGCCAAGAAGGTGTTGGGTCCAGAACCGCAACCCAAATCAGCCACAGTCAAACAGCATGGGAAACCAGCTTTGCTATACAGAGATTTGATGCTACCCTCTAAGACTGGTTTCACACTTGTTATCCCTGTTCTCTGAAGGATTAGACCACAAGGAAAAGATGCAATAAGATTTGATTTAATTAACAGATTTTTTCAAGGAACAAAAATATTTGTATTTTGCCTCTAAACATGAGAATAATTGAAGAAAAAGAGAGCGAAAGAGAGCGACCTGAAGTAGTGAGTTCTGGGCATAGCTATTTTTGCCATCACCTGCATTCATTTGAATGATGTTTTTAGATTCAGTAGGACAGATCAACTTATTATTATGAACATGCCTCTCCATTCTATCTCTTTGCTTCACCTCAAGTTACTTGACTGGCTTCATCTCCTTTTAAAAACTCTTTGTTTGATAAGAAGGAAAAAAATAATTTAGTACTTGTTACGTTGTTTAATTATTAAATTAATTATTTTCCTTTTACGGTTTCATTTTTTCTTGTCAAATGTAAATGTTTATGTTGTGAACGATTATTGAATAAATTGATTGAATTTGAAAAAACAATCAAATCGATCAAATTCTACGACGGAAATTGAAATAACTAAATTGAAATTAATGGATTAATTTTGGTTAGTTATACACCAAATAGATAGGGGGGTTGTGTTCGTTTTGGATTGAGTTAATTAGGTTTGAGTCATTTTGGGTTTTTAAATTTTCAAGTTAAGTTCAAATCATTTCAGTCTTAGGTTATTCCGGTTTTAAATTATTTTAAGTTTAGATTATTTTAGGTTAGGGTCAATCGGGTTTAATAATCAAGTTAATTGGGTTCAGGTCATTTCAGGTCTAAGTTAATTAGGTTTAACACTTGGGTTAATTGGGTTTGGGTCAATCAATTTTAGCACTCTAGTTAATCTATTTCGAGTTAATCAAGTTTAGCACTCGAGTTTATCAGGTTTGGTTATTTTGGGTTTAAGTCATTTCAAGTTAATTATTCAAGTCAATTCAAGTTCAAGTAATTTTAAGTTTATGTCAATCGGGTTTAATACTCAGGTTAATATGTTTCGAGTCAATTAGGTTTAACACTCTAGTTTATTAAGTTTGGTCATTTTCATCAATCGAGTTTAACACTCCAGTTAATCTATTTTAAATCAATTAAATTTAACACTTAAATTTACTAGGCTTGATAATTTTGGATTCAAGTTATTTCGGGTTAATTTTTTGAGTTTGAACCATTTCAAGTTCAAGCTAGGTTTGGATTATTGACATTTTTGTCAAATTAAGCTAGGGGTTTAAGGTCAAATGTGTTGGTCAAGCTTTTGGAGTTTGGGTTAGAATTGACATGTCTAGTTAGTTATGTCGGTTTAGATTTTGTTTTGGGATTTTGAAATTAGATTTATGAAATTAGATAATATAATTGTGTGTTATGTAAAATAATTAGAGTAGGTATGATTAAATGTACATAAAAATATTTTATTTTTTAATTATTCGTTCGTTCAATCAATTAGTTTAAAACAAAAAAAACATAAACCAATCAAATAAACTTAATTAGATCAATTTATATAATCAAATCTTGTTAAAATCAACTAAATTAATTCGAATAAAACGGTTAAAATTAGTTTCGGTGGATTTAATCGTTTTCAGCCACGGGTGCTGACCCTTATCTGCTACATTATGCAATATATAGATAAAATGGCACGTCTAAGTATAGTGACAGGCAAGAGATAAACAGTGATAAATGTTACCGTGTTGTTGCTAAAAACTTAATAAAGTGGCAGACTTTATCCATGCAGGTAAGAAAGCCGTTTATAGGGAACCACTGAGCAGAGGGCGAACTATTCTTTTGTCTTTTACCAAAGAATACCATGTGCTTCTCATATTAAGGGAAAAAAATAAAAACATATTGTTGGGTATAAAAATAGGCATGGCTCGTGAATTTGGGTATAAAAATAAGATTAGTTTAATTTGTGCTGGAAAGTGATTCCCTTCTCTAGCGCTGTGAACCAACTTACCTAGCTATTGGAAATGGCCATGGCCCATGGTGATGCCATTATGTCTGATATATTGGACTAAGCTATAGACTTTAACAAATGCCAATTTCTAATGTAGATATGCCAATATATTTTATTAGTTCAAGACTCTCTAGTAGTCACATTGGGTCTTGATTATTTTAGAATCGAGTTAAATTAGATCTCAAATGGGAGAAAGCATTTTTAGAAGTATTTTTTTTCATTCATAAGATTCAAATCCGAAACCTTACTTACAGCACCAAACTCTTTACCACTTGACCCAATAAGTGTTGATTCATGCTAATATATTTGCTCATGAATTGGCTAAGGCTAAAGTAAATTAGAGTGTCATATAAATGACCAAAGAGTCTGGTCACGTCTTTTCCTTATTATTTTTATCCTGGTATTGGTTAATTATCAATCAAGTTCATATTTACATAAAAAGAAAAAAATTGTTTTTTACAGATACTTTTTATTCTTTTTTTCTTTTGTCAATATATTGTAGAAAAACTACTAAAAAGTGAATAAAAACAGTAAATATTTATTAAAAATGTATATGATAACAGAATTAAGATTTTTAACTTGGAAGGCGATGTGCAATCATATATTTAATTTTGGGTAGAATATAAGTTTTTATTTATTTAAATTTATATATATTTAAATTCTATATACGTATTATAAAATATTAAGAATTTTGGAAGATGACCATCCCCGCCCACCCCTAGTTACATCCAAGGAAGAGTCTACCACAAAAATTAGACAAAAATTACATGAGAACTTTTGTATGTGGGGATGCTAAAATTTTAAAATCTTAGAACTTTATGGCTAGAAAATCTAGAATATTTTAGGAGTTGGAATATTTTCTCAAGTTCAAATATATGTCTAAAATTTAAAATGGTTTAGATAAAAATATGTAGACATTGAATTTCGTTTGGGTCTTTTTTCTATAGTCTCAGTTATTCGAGATCGAGAATATGATTGTTGCCCCGATAGAGGTTGACCTCTGCCGAGAATTTTCATATTTTTGTAACTTATTCTATCACACATACATGATCGTATTGACGAGTGATAAAAAAAATGTCATTTAAAGATCGATCTCCGATAAAATGATGTACATTCAAAAGGAAAATTTTGTTTCTAAATATTTTCTTACCAAATTTGGAAAATCATTCCTACAGATAATATCACGGTCAAATTTCTCATTTTTATGAATTTTTTGAGATTTTTTTTGTAAAGCTCAAAAAGTTAATTGTCACATATTTTTACTGACACTTGTGGATTATTCATGCCAATATGCATTCCAAAAAAATAAAAATATTCAAATAAAAAAAAGTATTGGTGTTTTTGCCATATGATATCAAACTGTCAATTTTGTTAATTAATTTTAAATTTTTACAGTATCGTGAGTATTATGCTCATCAAATTGTTTTAGTTAAATCTATTTCGGATTTCAGAATTCTATTTTTTTATTTTTGATAATTAATATTTTATACAATACATTGTATTTAATCCATTTTATATAATTTTCAATGTATTCTTTAAAATTTTCTCAACTTCAAAATACGAGTTTTCTTTAGCTGTAAAATTTTCGATAAAATTTTCTCAAGTTTTGAACTTCAAAATTCTTTAAATATTTTCATTTAACCACCAGCAAATCAGTTTTTCAATTTTCATTTTATTTTATGAGTTTTGCATTTTTTTGAATTTTCTCATTTTTAAGATACGGAGTTTTCTACTTCATAAATTTTTTCAAGAGGAATTTTTCAAGTTTAAGATTTTTAAAATTCATTAAATATTTTTATTAAATTTATATTGAATTAGTTTTTAAAAATTTAATCTATTTTATGAGTTTTACATTTTCTTTTAATTTTTCCATTTTCAAGATACGGAGTTTAGGATTTTTAAAATTCATTAAATATTTTCATTAATTTTATATTAAATCAATTTTTAAAAATTTAATTTATTTATGAGCTTTACATTTTTTTCAAAATAACAAATTTCTTCCATAAAGGTTTTCTCGTAAAATTTTACGAGTTTTGAATTTTTTTTCTTGCACATAAGACTTTAAAATTTTTGTTGTATAATTCAATACTTGAAATCTTTATAAAAAAATTTTTGTTAATTTTATTAAATTTTTTTTGGACAAAATCTCATTAATAGGTCTAAAAATTTTAACTTTTGCAAAAAAGTCCAATAATTTCTTAACAAGCTCAATGACTTTACTAAGCTCATTTTCTTGATTTTCCACCAAGCCCATTTTCTTGATTTTCCACCAAGCCCATTTTATTCACTAAAAGCCTACAAAACCCATTTTAATCTTTAATTTTCCAACAAAGGCCACTAACTTTTTCTTTTAAATTTTTTATTTTTATATCAATTATTTTGTTTCAAATTTTTTATTTTTTTATTTTTATGAAATTTTGATTGGAATTTTCATATAATTAAATTCTTAATTGGATTTATTATGTGAAATTTTGTTGAGTATATGCATTTTAATTTGTTATCATTTTTTCAAGGAATTTCTAATTAGGCTTTTTAGGCACCTTAATTGCATTTGATTCTTTACTTTTAAGATTATGTTTACTTGTAAATTTATAATGTAATTTTGTTTTTATGTAATTAATTTTATAATTTGCTAATTTAGTTACATAAAATTCAATTTGGTTGGAATTAAATTCCTTTCTAACTAATCTAGTTTCTTCCTAACCAATTCCATCAAGTTGGTCAAAATGACACATGATCATCATGGCACCTAAACTAGCATAATCATGACAATGGGGATGGTGGCTTGTAAGAAAAGATGCTTATGGCACAATAATCATCATTTTCCAACTTAGCAAGTTAACATAATATCAAACAAAATTAAAAAAGAAAAAGAAAAAGCATAAAAAAAACATGGAAATATGGCCAAGGAGGAAGAAAAAAATTATTAAGTCAATTAGGTAGTGACTCAAAAATAGAAATTTTTAATCTTTAGGCCTTTTGGGGGCATTTAAAAATTTTAAATAAATTTATGGATTTAGCTACAAATATCATAATTTTTTTTTAGGCCATGGGTGCTTGGCCGAATGGTCCTAGAGTCCTTAGGTGAATTTCTCATGTATTTTCAATGTGTTTTGATATGCATTATGCATTTTAAACCATTTAGGGACCAATTTGTAATTTTAAAAAGGTTTAGGGACCATTAGGGAAATCTAGCATTTGTAGGTCAAAATGGTCATCTCTAGCATGAAATCGTCCACTTAGATTATTTTAAATATTTTTAACATTCCATTGGTCCTCCAGTAGGGTGCTAAAAATATTAAAACCTTTCGTATTCTTTTGGTTCTCCATTAGGATACGAAATGAAAATTTTAAAAATTTAGGGACTTAATGGTAGTTTTGCATTTTAGGTTACTTTAAAAATTTAAATTACCAATTTAGGGTATTTTAGGCCAAAAAACACTCTTAGCATTTTAGTTAATTTATGACTAATATTTAATCTTGAAAAATTTAGGGACTCATTAGTAATTTTTATACTTTAGGTCATTTTTGTTATCTAAATTACCCATTTAAAGTAAAAATCATCATTGATTGTCCTTGCATGTCCTTTTGGGTTGTCGAGATACTTTCACGTCGAAGGTACACCATAGGGGCATTTTGGTAATTTTTCTAGAATCGGTTTCTAGGTAGCCATCGGGATGCTTTTACGCCAAAGATGCACATTTAGGATAGGTTCACCTCTCTATGATTGTTTTTTAGTCCTTTAGGGTTACCGAAATAATTTCACGTCGAAGGTACACCCTAAGGATATTTTGGTAATTTCCCTCGAGCTAAGTCTTAGGTAGTCATCAGGATGCTTTTATGCCAAAGATGTACATTTAGGATAGGTTTAGCATTTTATAATCTTTTTCATGTCCTTTAAGGTTGCCGGGATACTTTCATGTCGAAGGTACACCTCGAGGGCATTTTAGTGATTCCTTCGAGTCGAGTCTTAGGTAGTTATTGGCATGATTTTATGCCAAAAATGTGCATTCAGGATAAGTTCACCTTTCTATGATCATTTTTAAGTCTTTTAGGGTTACCAGGATACTTTCACGTTGAAAGTATACCCTAAAGGTATTTTGGTAATTTCTCTTGAGTCGAGTCCTAGGCAGCTATTGGGATACTTTTATGCCAAAGATGTACATTTAGGATAGGTTCACCTTTTTATAATCCTTTTCATGTCCTTTAGGGTTGCCGAGATACTTTTACATCAAGGTACACCCTAAAGGCATTTTGGTAATTTTCCTCGACCCGAGTCTTAGGTAGTCATCAAGATGCTTTTATGCCAAAGATGTACATTTAGGATAGGTTCACCTTTTTATAATCTTTTTTTCATGTCCTTAAGGGTTGCCGGGATACTTTCACGTTGAAGATACACCCTAAGGGTATTTTGGTAATTTCTCTCGAGTCGAGTCCTAGGTAGTCATTGGGATGCTTTTATTCCAAAGATGTACATTTAGGATAGGTTCGCCTTTCTATGATCCTTTTCTTGTCCTTCAGAGTCACTGAGATACTTTCACGTCGAAGGTACACCTTAAGGGTATTTTGATAATTTATCTAGAATTGAGTCCTAGGTAGTTATCAAGATGCTTTTATGCCAAAGATGTACATTTAGCATAGGTTTGCCTTTTTGTAATCCTTTTCATGTCCTTTAAGATTATCGAGATACTTTTACGTCGAAGGTATAGCCTAAGGGCATTTTGATAATTTTGCATTAGAACTAAGTCCTATGTGATTACTAAGATACTTTCATGTCAAAGGTACACATTAGGAATATGTTAGTCACTTTAGATTGTTATCAAGTTTTAGGATGTTCTATAAATATTTTCAATAAAATATAAAATTTCTTTTTAGAAAATTAAGGTAATGTCTCCAAGTTAGAATAATACGTAGAATTTGTCCCAAAATATAAGAGAGGTTCTATGGATTATTTTAATATCGAGATATCCTTTTCAAAATGGAAATCAGGATTTTATAAATTTCAAAAAAAATAATAAAACCTTTCACATTCCTCTGACCTTCTACCAGGGTGCAAAAAATATTTTGAATTTTAAAAAACAAAAGAGAATGATAAAAAGCTTTCGTGTTTCACTGGTCCTCCAATGAAGCGCATAAGAGATTTTGATTTTCAAAATTTAAAAAACCCAATTTTCCTAACACGGAATAATAAATTTGTTTTATATATTATTATTTCAGGAATTTATAATTAAATGCCATATGTAGAAACTGAATAAAATTAAAATTCAAGTTAACACGTAGTTAATAAGATACAAATTTTCAAGCATCACGAGAGGGTCGTTCCTTACTTGTAATTGTACCCGACTGTCGGACCCTTTATATGATCTCTAGTATGATCACTGACCTTAGAGTTAGTATTCTAGGGTGTCATAACCCTTGAAATATGAACTCCGATAGGTGACCAATCTCACCAAGCCCAAATAGATTAGTGGTGACTCCAAATAAATATTCATTTCGTAATGAATATTTAGGGTTATTCGAGTGAGCGATTTGTCTCGACCACCCAGTCCCTAAAAATAAGAAAATATCAATAATAATATGGCCTACAAAAACAAGAGAATATAAAATATTGATATATCAACAAATATAGAACTAGGCCACGTCCCGAGAAAATATTAAATCTTTTGGATAAACTTAAATGAAAATTTAAAATACGTTTAATAGTTAGGTCTTGACTTAGGTATTTAAGGCCCCAACCACCAGTTAAGCTATTAATATATTGACTACCTATTCGGCCTAATTTTTTAGGGGGCGTAAAGGCTTTTCAAAAGTATAAGTTGGGCCAAACAAATTTTTAAAAATTTCTTTAAAATGCTAGCTTATTTTTAATATATAAAATTAAGAATGGCAATAGATAGTGTAAATTCGGATATCCGCAGTTATCGGATTCAAATAATAATTGAATTTGGATATTATAATTACTATTCATTAGGGATTCAAAGCTGATACAAATATGAACCTTTGGATATCTATTATCCCAATACGCATTATACATGCAAATAACGGATTTGGATATCTGAATCTACTTTTGTAAAATGCAAAAAATAAATGCTCAATGTAAGACTCAAACCTTGGCTTGCTATATTAACCATTAAACACTTTATCAAAGGAGCTAATCTTGGATTTTAAAATAATATGTAACTAAAATTAATTTATATATAAGTATAATTGTAATTTAAAAAATATTTTTCAAAATAAAATATAATAATAAATTAATTATAAAACTAAATTAATTATGTTAAATACCTTTAAACTTTAAAGATACATCATATTTTTCTTAAAAAAAATATTTGATGACTTAATCACCTTAATTAATTAAATCACTTTAATTACACAAATATACTTATCATGTAACATAATATGATATATTTTATTATATGTATAATATTATAATATAATTACAGACTTATTGCATATAATACAATATATGTATTAATAATATACTTTATATAATTGCAATAATATAGATTGTATATATGATTACTAAATATTTATATATTATAATAACGTATTATATAATTATGTATAATTAGAATATAAAATATTTTATATAAATATTTTATAATAATATTATTTAAATAATATATTTAAATATTATATATTATATAACATTATTTAGGTGCCATGATTAAGAAAACGAGAAATATGAGATAATATTAATATTAGAATGATGGGTTAAAGATTTGAAGTGCTAAGGCTAATCCAATAAATAATTTTTATACTATATATTTTTCATTTTTTATTATGAATATAAATTATGGATATTAATGTATTTTAAATGAATTAGATTTTGATAACAATCTAAATTTTTTCATATAATGTGCATATAATAAATTAAATTTATATATTCATTTTATATTTGTGTTATTTTAAATCTAGATCTTACTTTAAAAATTGTCATCAAATTGAAATATTTTACATAATTTGTTATGATAATTTAATTTTAATTTTAAATTTATATTATTATATCTTATAATAATATTCAATATATCATTAACTGTTGGAAAATTTCGTGTCCAAAAATTAAAGACACCGTAAAACAGGTAAACTGGTTAAATAATTTGAATCACAAATGAAATTATACAAAATTATATTACCAGAAAAGAAATTCAAAGAACAAATTTTGATCGAGTCAAGGTTTGTAACCTCTAACCTTAAGACGTTTATTGCCTGTCCAAATGTGCTCGACAGATTTTGCAATACGTCTACCAGGCCTCCTCAATCTCGTTACTGGTCGATAGCGCTTTCAAACGATAAGACAGTGAACCAATAAAATGATACAATTTTCTCTCTCCAAAATGACACAACACACTATGTTACAAATTGGATGTAAAGCCTTCTTTTTTTCCTTTTGGCCCTCGTCCTTTTCTTGATATTTTTCCTATCTTTAACCAAAACCATGAAAAAACATTTTAGGTAATGTACTTAATGCCATAATAGCATGAGACAACAGTTTCAAAACCAAGGCATTAAAGCCATAAAACTTACATTTTTATCATTAAAAGAAACAAATTGTTTTAAAATTAAAACAATTTCAAGACCATGGCATTAAAGCCATAAAAACTATGTTTCTGTCATTAAATTATTTTAAAATTAAAACAATTTCAAGCCAAGCTACGTTTCAATACTAAAAATCAGTTCAAAAAAATGAATGCTTGAAATTGCTATGGAATTGTTTTATCAGACGACGAGTTAACATTTTCTTCCTCTTTAAGCGGGCAATTTAAAAACAATATCTCATTCACCTTAGATATCAATCGTGTAAATTAAACTTACACCATGTGTCTCGATACGTATATAACATGACCAACTTGATATTGATATACGTATTTCATATTTATATACTATTAAAATGTTATTGATATCCAACAATCCCCCACATGAATGGAAATTGTCTGATTAAAATGGCAAACTCATTCGAAATGAAAGAAAATATCTTTGAGGAGTTATTGCATTTGGATAGGTAGCTTTCGACCTTGAACCTTCCACAGTGACAACTATTGGATTTACTCAGCTAACTTGTGAACTTGATGTCTTAAACTATTCAGCCTTTCATGTAAACCCTGACGATAGTTGTCGCACAATCCCTCTTCAAACACCCTTAGTTCTCACGTCTATGTTCATTTTGGCCCCGAACACGTCCTGGTTTTAGAGAGAGCTCTGAAGAATTTAGCCGAATCAATTCTTATAGAAATGGCCACGTTTCACACTCACATAGGTGATTTTTTATTAAAAGTATCCTGCCATACCCACTTGATCTTGTCAAGCTATAAAATCATTAAAAGCATAGCATAACCTAACTCTTTTGCAAGCAGCACTGATTTATCATAGGAATGGGTAAGAGTGTTTAACTCTTTCAGTGCTTTCACTAAGTTAACATAATATAGTTTTCCCTTTGAACCTAAATCTTGGGATCTTCAATCAACTAGGTTGGGTTTGTAGGCTTATGTCTCATTCTCCTCGATGATTTAAAGACTTGCTCTCTCATTAAGCCTTTTGTAAGCGGATCTGCGATGTTATCCTTGACTTCACATAATTAATAAAGATAATTCAATTTGAGAGCTATTTCCTTACTGTATTATGCCTTCGACGAATGTGCCAAGACTTACTGTTATACAAACTATTTTGCCCTACCAATTGCAAATTGGCAATCACAATGTATATATATTGCTGGCACAGGTTTTGACCAACCTGGAATATCTTCTAAGAAGTTTCGAAGCCATTCTGCTTTTTCCCCAGCTTTATCTAAAGCTATGAATTTAGATTCCATAGTGGATTTGGCTATACATGTTTGGTTAGAAGATTTCCATGATACTGCAGCTCCCTCAATAGTTTAGATATATTTGCTAGTGGATTTCAAGTCTTTAGTATCTGATATCCCATTTGCGTCGTTGTATCCTTTAAGAACGGTTGGATATCTCATATAGTGCAGTTTATAATTTAAGGTATATCAAATATCTGAGTACCCTCACGATAGCCTTCCAATGATCATTTCTAGGATTATTTGTGTATCTACTCAGTTTACTTACAGAGTAGGCTATATCTGATCTTGTGTAGTTCATAAGATACATTTACTACCAATTATTTACAAATATTCTACTTGAGATATCGCATCACCAGTAGTTTTCGTTAGATGTAAATTAACATCTATGGGTGTTTTAGCCACATTGGTGTCATTCTTATTGAATTTCTCAAGGATCTTATTCACATAATGATCTTGAGTCAACATTAAACCATCATTTGATTTAGAAATTTTAATTCCTAAAATCACATCTGTTAAACCCATATCTTTCATGTCAAATTTACTAGTCTATGGCTCTAATTATCTCACTATTACTACCTATGATTAGCATGTCGTCTATATACATACAAACAATGACATATCCCTTATGTGTATTCTTTATATATGCATTTATTGCACTCATTAATACAAAAATCATTTGTCAACATTATATTGTCAAATTTCTGATGCCATCGTTTTGGTGCTATTTTAAACCATTTAACGATTTAACAAGCTTGCACACTTTTATTTCTTGTCCTGGAACCTTAAACCCTTCAGGCTATTCCATGTAGATTCCTTCATCTAACTTTCCATTCAAGAAAGCTGTTTTAACATCTATTTGGTGTATCTCGAGATTGTTAAGAGCTGCTATAGCTATTAACATTTGAATGGACGTTATTCTCGTGACCGGTGAGTACATGTCAAAGTAATCAAGCCTATTTTTATTTGTATCCCTTTATTACAAGTCGAGCTTTATACTTATTTATAGATCCATCTGCCTTCATCTTTCTCTTAAATATCTATTTGGATCCCAAAGGTTTATGCTCGTGAGGAAGATCCATTAATTCAATTGTATGATTTTGCATGATGGACTCTATTTCACTATTAATAGCCTCTTTCCAGAATGGTGCTTCTAAAGATGACAGAGCCTCTTTAAAAGTTTGAGGTTCATTTTCTAACAAATAAGTTAGAAAATCTAAACCGTATGTAGTCAGTAGTTTAGCCCGTTACTCCTTTGGGGTTTGACTTGTTCCTCCTTTTCCTCTTGTGGATCACTACTTGAGTCCTCATGAGTTCTCTTAGTAGTCTTATTTCCTTGTGTTTCCTTGTATGGAAATACATTTTCAAAAAACGAAGCATTCCTTGACTCAATGACTGTATTAACATGAAAGTCAGGAATTTCAACTTATACACAAGAAACTGATAAGCCACACTGTTATTTGCATATCTAATGAATACATAATCTACAGTCTTAGGTCTGATCTTAACCTTTTTAGGTGGAGGAATCGCTACTTTAGTAGGACACTCTCACACTTTCATGTAATTATAGGAAGGTTTCTGTTTCCGTAACCCATATGTTGTTTTATTCGATTTCTTGTAGGGTACTTTATTTAAAATAATAATTTGCTATTAAAATTACCTCCCCCCACAAGTTCTAAGGTAACTCCAAACTAATCAACAAAGCATTCATCATGTCTTTCAATGTACGACTTTTGTGCTCCGCAATACTATTTTGTTGAGTCGAATAAGGAGCAGTGGTTTGATGGATAATTCCATGTTCTGATCAGAACTCATTAAATGATACATCATATTCACCACCTCTATCACTTCGTATTTCCTTAATCCTTTTGCTTAGTTTATTTTCAACTTCGGTTTTAAAGAGTTTAAAGGCTTCTAAGGCCTTGTCTTTGCTTCGTAGCAAATATACGTAACAATATCTCGTGCAATCATTGATAAGAGTAATAAAATACTTTTTTTCACCTCTAGCTTGCACGAACTTTAAATCATAGATATCTGTGTGAATTAAATCTAGAGGTTCGCTTTTTTTTCTTTTAAGTAAAAAAGAGATTTTACAAATTTGGATTTGACATAAGTCTCACATTTATAATTTTTATTAAACAAAAATTTTGGAAACAAATCCAAATTGCTATTTTTTTGCAAGATCTTAAAGTTTACATGACCTAATCTACCATGCCAAAGATTAGAAGACTTAAGCAAATACGTAGAAGAAGAGCTCACTTTATTATTATTCTTGTTCCTAGAAACAATAGTCATAATGTTGAGCTTAAAAAGTCCATTACAAAGATAACCCCTCCCTACCAACATTTCATATTTGGAAAGTATAAACTTATCAGATTCAAAAATTAACCTAAATATATTTTTGCTTAACAATGAGCTAGACACTAAGTTTTTACAGATTTCAGGAACATGAACAACATTGTTCAAGGTTAGTTCTTTTCTGAAAGTCATCTTCAATACCCACCTTTCCATGGCCGAGAACTTTGCATACTGAAAAGTTTCTCATAAATAATTGCTTATCCAGAGTAGCTTCTTTGTACTCAGTGAAACACTTTCTATCAGAACATACATGGCATGTGGTACCGGTGTCAACCCACCAAGTCTTTGGGTTTTCTACCAAGTTTACTTCTGATACCACGACAACAAGCTCAATCTCATTATCATCAACTAAGTTAGACTGAGCTTTCTTTTTCTTATTCTTGTTCTGATTGTGATGGCAATCTTTGGTACAGTGTCCTTGTTTATTACAAACAAAGAAAGTTCCCATGAACTTTTTAGCAGTCGTACCTTTGTTCCCGTGGGAAAAACTCGAGCCAACATGTTTCCTTTTATTGGTCTTCTTCATATTTTCTATGACATTTGCTTTGGCTTCCATTTTGACCCTAGCTCATTTCTCCGAACCTCGATTATCTTTTTCAATTCTCAATCGAACAATCAGGTCCTCCAAACTCATCTCTTTTCGCTTATGCTTGAGATAATTCTTAAAATCATTCCATGAAGGTGGTAGTTTTTCAATCAACACAACCACTTGAAATGACTCGCTTAAAACCATTCCTTCAGCAGCAATCTCATGGACAATCAACTTAAATTCCTGGACCTGACTGATCATGGTTTTAGAGTCTAACATTTTAAAATCTAAAAATTTACCGACCATAAATTTTTTTATGCCGACATCCTCAGTTCTATATTTTCAGTCCAAGGACTCCCATAGCTCTTTTGTTGTCTTCATTGGACTATACACATTATATAACAAATTGTCCAAACCATTGAAGATATAGCTTTGCAGAAAGTTCGAGAGCTTCCATGCTTTAACTGAAGCTGCAGTTGTAACATTTGTTTCTTCCTCAAGAACCGGGGCCTCTTTAGCTAAAAATTGAGGGTTGTTAGGTAGAACAGCATCTTTTGTTGCCACCTCTTAAAGCCCGCCCCATTGAACTTTTTAGGTTTTTCTCCATGCGTAGCATGTGAGGGTAGTTGTGCAACTGGCGCACTTGCATTACCAATACTCAGAACAGCCATCTGTTATATAAAATAATAAAATCAACTTAGTCACGTTTGAAACACTTGTTTTGAAACAAATAATCCCGTACATAATTTAATATATTAATAATATAAACTAAATATGAACACGGATATAAACTTAATAATTGGTTGATTGACAAAACAATTAATAATTTATAACAGCGTGTATAACTCTATATGCATAGAAATTACCAAAATCATAAATATCTACAACTAATATAGCGATAATCTAGAAAAAAAAATAACATGTTCTTTAGCATATGAATGAAGAGAAATTGACAAGAACATATACTGGTTCAACATATAATTGCTAAAATAAATAGATATAGCATATATAATAATTATATCATACAAAACTTAATATTTGACTATCACAATACCAAAACAAACTTGATGGATTTATAAACAAAACACGTATAGTACATGTTGAAATCAAAAATTAATATAAACATTTCATAATAATAAACCAGCACCAAGTGCAACAACAAAGCATAAGTCAAATCAAAATTTATAAATACAAAACTTATAAAACAATTTACTAGTAATAGGCAGTAGGAAATCAATATAAAAAGTGAACATTTATATTCTAATTCCTATTGAATACAAAATTATAACTAGAATCAAAAAATTGCAGAAATTAGAAACATAGACAACATGTAGTATTTCAAAACACGAATACAATGTTTTAGACAGTAAGCAATATATTAGAATATACCATAAACATCTTAAGTTGTTGGAAAATTTCATGTCTAAAAAATTAAAGATGCTGCAAAACATGTAAACTGGTTAAATGATACTAATCTGAATCACAAATGAAATTATACAAAATTATATCACCGGAAAAGAAATTCAAAGAACGAATTTTGATCAAGTCAAGGTTTGTTACCTTTGACCTTAAAACATTTATTGCTTGTCCAAACATGGTCGATAAATTTTGCAATACGTCTCCCAAGCCCCCTCGATCTCATTACCAGTCGATAGCACTTTTAAGCGGTAACATGACGAACCCAAAGAATGATACAATTTTCTCTCGAAAATAACACAGCACACTATGTTACAAATTGGATGTGAAGCCTCCATTTTTCTTTTTGTCCCTCATCTTTTTCTTGAAATTTTTCCTATCTTTAACCAAAACCATGAAAAAACATTTTAGGCAATGTAATTAATGCCATAATAGCAATGGACAATAGTTTCAAAACCAAGGCATTAAAACCATAAAACTTATGTTTTTATCATTAAAAGAAACAAATTGTTTTAAAATTAAAACGACTTTAAAACCATGGCATTAAAGCCATAAAAGCTATGTTTCTGTCATTAAATTGTTTTAAAATTAAAACAATTTCAAACCAAGCTACGTTTCAATACTAAAATTGATTTGAAAAAATTAATGCTTGAAACTGTTATGGAATTGTTTTATCAAACGACGAGTTAACATTTTCTTCCTCTTCAAGCGAGCAATTTGAGAACAATTTCTCATTCAATTTGGATATCAATCGTATAAATTAAACTTACACCGTGTGTCTCGATACGTATATAACATGACCAACTTCATATAGATATATGTATTTCGTATTTATATACTAATAAAATGTTATTGATATCCAACATTAACGACATAAATCGAAACAAGGATTGGAACACTATTACACTAATTGGAGGGAATTCCTTGAATCATCAAGCTGAGTGCAATTACTTCACTATGAGTCACGTGGCAAGTTAGTTATTTATTTATTTTTTTTTTATTGTGACCAAGGAAGAATGAAAGAAAAAAAGAAAGAACAAAGGAAAGGAAAGCAAAAGAACCAAAGAAAAAAAGAAAGAAAAATATTTATATTATTTTTATATTATAATCACATATAAGGTATTATATATTTATATAAATTTTGATATATAAATAAGTTTTACATAGACTCTAGCATGTTTGTGTATCTATGTCATATTCATATTATTTTTTCATATGATGTCATATTTTAGTTAGATTTCTCATGATATATTTGCGTCGTATGATGAAGTTGTGTCCAAAATTACATGTCTAATTAACCTTATTTATATAACTACTAATTTAGTGCAACATTTTGTATAATGATTGATATTTTTAAAACATACCGTCCTATTAATTTTTTTATATTATTAGATAAAAAATTATTGCATTGACAAATGATCTGTAAATATCAAAATATTGAATAATGGTATAATATGGGTTAATTTAAGTGAATTTCTTTTAAACTCTAGATATTGAATTAAAAATTATTATGGTGGTTAAATCCATCCTATTAATTTTTTTATATTATTAGATAAAAAATTATTGCATTGACAAATGATCTGTAAAAATTAAAATATTGAATTATGGTATAATATGGGTTAATTTAAGTGAATTTCTTTTAAAACTCTAGATATTGAATTAAAAATTATTATGGTGGTTAAATAATAAAGAATGACTTATGTTAAATGATGTTATGAATTATAAGTTATCATAAGATAATTGTTAGGTTTATATTTTATTATTTTTCTTATAACTTGTAATTTGAATACAAACAATGGATATTAACATAATTTTAATGAATTAAAATTTGATATCTATCTTAATTTTTTTATATAAGTTACATATTTTTTTGCAAATATTAAAATATATAAAAATGCATTTAAATCTCCAATATCAATAATATATTTAATTGGTAATAAAGTTTTAAGCTCTCTATGTTCTTGCATATAAAGACAAGAAATAAGACAAAATATAGAAAGAAGAATTTTTTACATCACTTTTATGATGCATATCAAATATGTTAGTTGAACATATAATTTTTTTATTTTTCATCATAAATGTTTTTTCTTGTTGTGAACCATTTGATTTTGAACCTATCTATATCGTAAAATTAACTTAAGCTAATAAAACCATGAATAATATCTTAAATAGTTCAACGTTTATCTTATGATTTTAATATTATCATAATTATGATATTTTAATATGTGATAATTATTAAAAAAAATTTAAATGTATACATCTTTTCTCTTTCATACATGAACCAAACTAATTTATTAAATATATTCATCTTCTCTCTCCATA
>JBBYHL010467389.1:0-16849 GCA_038381835.1 Adansonia madagascariensis | reverse complement strand
CTCTCTCCATAAATGAATCAAATTAATTTATTAAATTAAATATATACATCTTCTCTCTCCTATTTATGAATCATGACTACTCCACAATAAAAAAGTACTTATTGAATGCTATATATACTCAAAATTTGAACATTTCTCTACCATTATATACTCCAAAGCAACTATTTGAAAAGTCCAAATTGTGATGGATAAAATGTCTTCCAGTAAGAGAAAGTGATAAGCAATATGGTTCTCACGTCAAAATACAAGAAAAAAGAAGACAAAAAGAGATAATTTAACTATAAGATAGCATTATAACTATAGAATTGAAGAATAAAGATGTGAAGCTAAGGTACATATCTCTACAATTTGATTATTCAAGCACTATGTTGTGGTTGCTTATGCTACTAGAGAAAAAAATCGCTTGAGATGGATTAGACAAAATGCATAACTTTAAACATGTTTTAATGTTCTTTGTTGATGCAACAATGGAGATTTTAAGGAGGAAACCTGTAAAACAACAAAGGTGAGAGAGGCCCGAAGTTTTGCTCTGGGGGGACACTTCGCTGCTTAAGTCAGTAAAGATACTATGAACAAAGAACAAAGATTAAATGAGAGAATTCTGAGAGCTCATACCTCATAAGTGTTGATACCACCTCTTTATATAGGCTTTAATAGGAGTTTACCCTATTTTAAAACTTTGGGTGAGTAGAGGTTGCATGACTATCAAACTCATGGAGTCTAAAGTTATCCAACTATCCTTTAAGACCTACTCCTTATCGAAGTTGTATTTACTGGTAGAGTTGTTGAGGGGATATAACAATTGCCCCCAGGGCTATGGGCGGTTATAAAGTGACCGTTCACAGACCAAAAATAATGTTTATTGAGAAAATAGCGATCTGAGAGAACTTAGGTCACCTTAACAATGTTGAGTAAAGATAAATTTGGGGAGTAAATGCCTTTATTACCCATGGTTAGTTTTTTCTAGTATAGAGATCTAAGGACAACTGAAGGATTGTTAGTGAGGTCACCATATGAATAGCGAGCAGAAAAGATGCTTTTTTTTATGAATTTTAAATGTCGTACCATGCATTAAATGCAAAAAAAGAAAAATAGGACACGTGGCAGTAACTGCAGACTGTATGCCCCTTTTCATGAAATGGTAGGTCTTTTCCTTATAAATAACCCTAAAAAGGGATACTTTTTATAGCAATGAAAAATCAAAAAAGATTTACTGTGAAACAACTTATGCATTCAAAGCCTCCATTGTTTTCGACGAAGATTAAATGTAGTTAAGAGCGTATTTCCTGGGTAAAAATCATATTCTTATTGCTGTTGTAGGAAAAGCTTTTTGTTTGAGTTTTAAAGTGTGAGGGTAAGCAAAAGACTCGATTTTTATTGAAATCTGTAGGAAGAAAAGGAAATCTTGAGGTAAAAGTAGAGAAATAGTGAGGCAATTGTTATGGAAAACATTCAAATTGGTGAGGGTAGCGAACATCCCATCATCGTGGCTGAAGAAGGAGGAGTTCGAGAGGAGGTGCAAGGTGCGAATGGAACAAAAGGGGTGAATGAAGAACAAGGCCAGGGTTTAGATGAAATAGGCCAAGAGAAAGAAGAGGGAGTACAGCCAGGGTCAACATAGATAGACACCAGTGTGGTAAATTCATATGCCGGGGTTATCAATATGGCTATCGCGAAGGATATATTGATAGATCGCAGTTTTGATTTTGGCTGGTTTGAAATGTCAAACCTATTATTTGGGTAACCCGTGACAAGGTTGAAGGGAATAGTGTACCATTTTATTTGCATATTTTCAGAGGTGGATTTCACCTTCCCTTGCAACTGTTTTTTTGTGAAGTTTTGAATCGGTATGGGATATCTCTGAACCAATTAAAACTAAATGCATTAGCGATACTGGTAACGTATTTCCTAGCTTGTAAAGAGAAAGGTTGAGACCTATCAGTGGAAGTTACCAAACATTTATTTTCGTTGAAGAGGTAGGACAAGTGCTGGTACTATCTATAATCAGCCACTAAGAGGATGATCACAGATATTCCATCCAATGCCCATGTAACTAATAAGCAATTCTTTTTCATACAGAAGTGGTCTACTAAAGAATAAGGCTTCCCTGTAGAATGCAATTCCTGCTCGCTAATGAGTAATTTGAAGGTAGACATAAACGCAGTGACGCAGGAATAAGAATAATATTTTTGTGGTCGCCAATTTAGATGTAGAGACTATTTAACGGCAAGAAAAATTTAAAAGCACTACTTGGGAGTCAACCCTGCTAGTCTGCCAGAGGAGAGTGATCTCCCCGCCAGAAGAAGAAGTAAAAGATGCTTGATAATACAAGGTGAGGTAGTCTTTTTTATGTATACCTAAGGGATATTTTATATTCTAACATGATTTCTATTTTACAGAGGTTCAATCTTCTTCAGGATCACCTCAGCAGGTGATTACTAGACCTGGGTCGCCACAACATGGAGAAGGTGTCGCTAGATTGCCTGAGGCAGAAAGGGTGAATGTAGAAGGACAACAAGTGTTAGGAGAAACATTGGAAGAAGCTACGAGGGTGACAGTTACCTTGTCTAGAGAGGGTACATGCTAGCAACATGTGTTGTAGAAAACTTAGTATTTCCTAACTTAATTCATCACTTGCTTTTGTAGGCATGGATCCTGCAACTCATGCTGCATTAGTTGCCCGTGAAGCGAATAGAGCTGCGGTAGCTAAAAGAAGAGAAAAGGAAAAGAAAAGTGAGAGAAAACCAAGAAGAGCAGCCAACACAAAAGAGGGCAATTGTAGAGCCTACTTTTGTAAGTATGATAGAGGCGAAGGTCGTTTTGACAGACCTAATTGTGATTATTAAGGCAACTACTGTCACAATTAGCCAAGCGAAAACTACCTTGGGTGCTGGGGTATCTGCTTGCCCCTTAGCTCTGGCTACTGTGCCCTTCAAGTTTTCTCTTTGAGGTTCTGGATCTTCATCCTTAGAGGAATAACCTCAAACTCAATAATGATATATTGAGTAATAGTGTGACAGCCTACAGATGGTGAAATAAGGTTTTTTCACCAATCGATATGAAGTACCTGGCAACGAAGAACCTGCTGCTAATCTAGAATCTACTCTAGCTTATATAGTAAAGGTAAATTTATAGTTGGCTTTGATTATGATATCTCTGCTCATATGTATTTGTCTAACTTTTATGTGGTACAGGCTTTGCATACCCAAGTGACGATCACCTGTCAAATGTAAGATATATCTACAGCACATGATAATGACTGCAAGGAGGCGGTGGCGAGCAAGGCTAAGGTGAATGTGCTGGAGGTAAAAGTAAATAAGCTGACAAAGGAGAAAAGAGTAGCTGAGGATCACGCTAAGAAAGCTGAAGAAGAATCCACCAAGTTAAAAATAGACTCCGAAGAGATAAAAACAAGGTTGGAATCAGTGAACACTGAAATGGAAAAACTCTCTAAAGATTTAGAGAAGTCCTGGCAGGCTTACGCAATACGTGATTCTAAGCTAATGTCTGCAATGGCCAAGATCTTCAAACTGGAGATGCAGGTGGTGGGTGTAGAGGCTCGCCTACAAAGGGAGCTTTCGACTTAAAAAGATGCCTTGCTTGACCAGATGAGAGCTTGCTGTGGTAAGTATCGCTAAAGCGCTTTGTATGGTATGCAGCTTCTGAAGGGGCCCATTGGATTTAAGGGATATTAAGTTTTCACAGTTTATTGCCCCACCCCAAGACTTTAATGTGTTGATGCCATCAAACAGCAAGTGAAGGAAAGGCGTGTCGTAGATTTTGCCTTTATTGCTCCTTCCATAGATGAATCTGAAGATTCCAGTGAGGATAGCAAGCAAGAGGGTCCAACCTGTTAGGATTTTTGTGACAACAAACTATTTTTTTTAATTGCAACTATTGTTAGTAATGAAATTTTTAAAGCAATTTTTCTGAAATAAACAAGCATTGAAGTTATCTCAAATGTTTGAATCGCATAAAGTTTAGATCTTAAAAAATTGACCGTGAGAGGTCTATGGGGATCATGAAAGGTCAAGGGATTACAAGAGATCAATAGGACCGTGAGAGGTTGATGGGATCGTGAAAGGTCTAAGGGGACCATGAAAGGTCAATAGGACCATGAGAGGTTGATAGGACCGTGAGAGGTTGATGGGGCTGCGAGAGGTTGATGGGACTGTGAGAGGTCTAAGGGACCATGAGAGGTTGATGGGATCATGAGAGGTCGATGGGACCATGAGAAGTCGATGGGACCATAAGAGGTCGATGGGACCATGTGAGGTTGATGGGAAGCTTTTGAAATAGTAATTTTAGCAAACTTTATGGTGAGAAAAAAGTACTTATACATGTATTTTTTGAGATGGATGGTATTCCACGTGCTAGGGCAAATTTTCTTATCATGTCCATCAGTCGTAGGCTTCGAACCCTATCACTTTTGTAATGTCATATGGTCCTTCCAATTTAGAGATAGCTTTTTTCATTCTCCTGCAAGTTGACTCACCTCACAATTTCTTAGGACTAGGTCACTTACCTGAAATTATCTATGTTTCACTCTTTTATTGTAATACCTGGATACTTGTTGTGATCTGATCGCCATGTGTACAGTAGCATCTTTTCTACTATCTTCGAGTAGATCCAAATTTGCCCTGAGAGAGGATTCATTTAGTGTAGGATCTGTAAAGGTCGTTCGGATGCTGCGAACCTTAATTTTTGCTAGAATAACGGCTTCATGGTCGAATACTAGGCTAAATGGCATGGCTCCAATTCCTTGACATTCTGTGGTTCTTATGGTCCATAATATTCTGAGTGTTTCTTTTGCCCATGCGCCTTTTGTATCATCCAGTTTCCTTTTGAGTGGATGGAGTATGTTTTGATTAATAGCTTCCACTTGACTATTAGATTGTGGATATGCCACCAAACTGTGTACAAGGTTGATATGGAATCTTGTGCAAAAATCCTTTAATTTATCAGCCGATAATTGTTGTCCATTATCTACTACAATAACGTCAGGTATGCCAAATCGACACACGATGAATTTCCAAATAAAGTTTTTCATAGTTTTAGCCGTTATTATGGGTGTAGGTTCGACTTCAACCTATTTGGAAAAATAGTCGCACGCAACAACCAAAAATTTACGTTGTCCAATAGCAAGAGGAAATGGTCCCAGAATATCAATGCCCCATATACAAAAGGGCTAGCGACTGAATTTTGTTTAAGTGTTTCTACGAGTTGTCATGAGATTTTGGCAAATCATTGGGACTTATGACACTTTTGAACTAAGTTGGTTGCATCTTTCCTCATTGTTGGCCAGAAAATCCTTGCCGTAGGGCTGTCTATGCTAATGCTCTTCCTTTCAAGTGATTTCCATAAATGCCTTCGTGGATTTCCTTTAACACATAATCCGCTTGACTGGTGCTAAGGCATCTAAGTAAAGGGAAAGTGAAGGATTTTTTATACATAATACCATCAATTAATGCATACCTGGATGCTTTTTTCTCGAGTCACTTTTTATGTAAAGAGGTGTCTGGCATGATGTTTTCTTGTAAAAAGTCTTTTATTTCTTTTATCCAGTCATTCCTATCATCTGTATTAATTTTAAAGATATGTCAATCATAAGCTGGCAATCTAATAAACTCAAGGAGAATCCATCCTTTATAGTCAATTTCCAAACTGTTTGCCATTTTAGATATTGCATCAGCTCTACAATTTTGTTCGTGAGGTATTCTTTCAAACGTGATATAGTCAAAAGCTTTGGCGAGTCATGAAACCATGTGATGGTATTTGGCTAAGTTTCGATCTTTGACTTTGTATTCCCTATTAATCTAGTTAGCTACTAACTGAGAGTCAGTATAAACCTTTAGATAGGTGGCGTTTAGATTTTTAGCCAATTCAATTCCATCTATCAATGCTTCATATTTTGCTGCATTGTTTGAGGCTGTAAACTAAAAGGATAAGGCGTAAGGCCATTCATGGCCATTGGGGTCGACGAAAAAGACACCAGCTCTTAATTTCTCTTTTTTCGATGATCCATCAGCATAAAGTTCCCATAAGTTTTTCGGTAGGCTATCATCCTTTCTATCTTTTTTTGCCAGTAAAGGTACTTCTTTGATGATTCTTGATGGTTTGGCAGTATATAAGAAGGAGCATTCGACGATGAAATTTGCGAACACCTGTGCTTTAATTATCCTTCTTGGGCTGTAGGTCAACCCGAATTCACTTAACTCTACACTCCATCGGATCATCCTTCCAGCAAAGTCAACTTGTTGTAGCATATCTTTTATGGGGTAGTCAGTGAGTAATATGATAGGATGTGCTTGGAAATATTACCGTAGTTTTTTGTCATCTGTGATAAGTGTATAGATAAGTTTTTCAGTCTTTGTATATTGATCTCGCCAACTTACAGCGCCTGCTGACGTAATAAACTGGTCGTTGGAGTCTTTCTTCTTCTTTTACTAAGATGGTTGCCACCGTTTCATCTGATGCAGCCAAGTATATGAACAAGCATACACTGGGTTTAGGGTTGGCTAATAATAGTAGTGTGCTAAGGTAGCGTTTCAATTCATCAAATGCCCTTTGGCACTCTTCTATCCATTTATAGCGAGTAGTTGCCATTAGTAGTTTGAAGAAAGGGAGACATCTATCAGCAAGCTTTGAAATAAAGCGGTTAAGCGCGGTGACCCTTCTTGTTCATTGTTGTACATCTTTTATCAACTTAAGAGGCGTCATGTCTAATATAGCTTTTATTTTTTCTAGGTTGGCCTCAATTCCTCTGGATGATACCATGAAGCCTAGGAACTTACCTACGGCTACTCCAAACGTGCACTTTGTTGGATTTAGTTTCATGTTGTTTCTTTGTAAGACTACAAAAGTTTTCCTCAAATCAAATATATGTTGTTTAATCGATGGGCTTTTTACGAGCATATCATCAACGTACACTTCTGTGGATTACCCAATCTGATTTTTAAAAATTTTATTAACCAAACATTGATATGTTGCTCTTGCATTTTTAAGCCTAAAGGGCATAACTTTATAACAAAAAATACCATCCTCTGTAATGAATGATGTTTTGGCTTCATCGTGAGGATTCATCCTTATTTGATTATATTCAAAGAATGTGCCACTGAAGAGTCAACAAGGTGATCTATTATTGGTAATGGAAAGCAATCTTTAGGGCAAGTTTTATTAAGATCAGTGAAGTCGACGCACATTCTCCATTTTTTAGTTGACTTTTTAACCATTACCAAATTGGCTAACCACTCAGCGTACATCACTTCCCGTATATATTCGGCGGTAAAAAGTTTATCTTTTTCTTCTTTGATCGCCTGAATTCGCTCTGGAGCAAATCTTTTTTTTTCTATTTAACTAGTTTAGCTGCGGGATCGACATTTAATGTATGCATGATCACCTTTGTGTCTATGCTTGGTATATCTGTGGTTGACCAGGCGAAAACATCTGCTTGGAGTCGTAAAAGGTTTATTAGATCATTCCTGGCTTTTGGTTCCAGTGAACTCTCGATCGTTGTGAATAAGTCAGGATCAGGTGAGTATAAGGAAATTGCTGATACTTCTTCAACGAGCTTAGGTTTGGGATGGTGGAAGTCATCCCGGATGTCCAGACTTTTGAAGGTTAAATTGCTGAGGTTGGCTAATGTTATCATATTGATGAAAAATGTGTTTTCAATCAAAGCTTCTGTGCGTTCCTCAGATGTGTTTTGGGCTTTCTTCGTCATCTCTATAGACATTAAGTGGCAACGCCGGGCGATCCCCTGATTAATCTTCATAAATCCTACTCTTGTTAACGTAGGGAACTTGACGGTGAGACAATATACAGCTATAATCAATTTTGCCTTTTTCATGGCAGGTCGCCCAAGAATAACATTATAAGCGGATGGCTGGTCCACTACCAAGAATTCCACCATTATGTGGTTGTGTGTTTTCCATCGCCAAGAGTGACTGACAAAGTGATGGAACCTTTCATTGGTATAGGTTAGTTGGCGAACCCATTTATCGGTAATTAAGGATGGAGGTTGCTATCCTCATAGCCCATCCTTCGAAAGGTGTCTCATTAGAGAATTTCTACCACACTACCATTATCTACCAAGATTCGGTTAATTCGATAATTCCCCACAACAGCTGATACTATGATTGGATCATTGCCATTATCAGTAACTAAGTCGTCATCATTGTCACTGAACGTTACCCTACAGCTATCTTGTTTTGTTTTCTTCGAGGGTATATTTATTGCCATCACAGACTGTAAGTGCGATTTTCTCTTGGATTTACTACTCGCCTAATTCTCATTACTTTCGATGATCACATTAATTATTCCAATGATTGGGGGTTTTCTTACTGCCTTATCCTAACGTCGATCAGCCTGTTGGGATGACTCTTCTTTATCTTTTTTCATAAATTATTTGATCTCCCCTTTTTGAATCAATGCTTCAATGGCGTTCTTCAGGCTGATACATTCTTCCATTGTATGACCAACATCATTATGAAATTCACAATGCTTTTGCAAGTTTCTATGGCCCTTATCCATCCTCACAGGCTAAAGTCTTTCTACTAGGCCATCTTTCATTATAGCGTGCAATACCTACGTTCTGCTAATATTTAGGGGTGTGTAGGACTTGTACTTATTATATGGCAGTGCCCAATCTCTCTTATTGCTCGTCTAGATTTGATTTGTTGTAGGCCTAAGTTTATTATCTTGGCAGCTATCCAATCTACTTTTTTGGGAGAGCTGCTCTTCTTTTCTTGGGTTTTGTCCAAACTGATCACCTCATCGATCTCTGTCGGGGCATTCGAATTTATGATTTGTGATTTTAATATCTTCTGCGTCGGCATGTTTTTATGCCTTTTCATAAAGCTGATATAGCTTGACCGACTGAGCATCTGTCAAAGCATACTTTAAATGCTTATGACGGACCCTGGAGATGAAGGCCTGGATTGTCCATTCATCATTGAGGTCTTTGACTTCCGGTATAGAGTATTAAAGTGCTTGACATATGCACGGAGTGTTTCATCTGGGTTTTGCTTGACAGCCATCAGGCTAGCCACTGTCCTGGCTGCCGTTCTATAGCTATTGAAGTGGGTGAGGAATTGGCGAGCCAGTTGATCAAATTTTGTGATGGACCTTGGTTTCAGGGAATACCACCAAGTACGGGCAGGCCCTCGTAGAGTCATTAGGAATATCCTACATTGGACTACGTCAGGTATATCTTGTAGGTTATGGAATGCCCAAAAGTGATTCAACTGATCTGCCAGGTCTTCCTTGCCATTATATGTATCTGACGAAAGCTTAATCTTTTTAGGAATTGGGGTTTGGCGAACCACCAAAGACAGTGGATTGTGCTCAATCTTCAGCCATTCCCAAACATCTTTCCTTGGCTGCTTGATATTTTGATTTCCTGGTGAAGAACTGCCATTTGTTCGGCTAATAGGGACCTTTATTCATGGTGATCCGTATCTTATTATTTCTCGTACGGGTCAAACTCGGGAGTGGAGCATGAACTCTTTTGGATTTCTTGATATTTCTGACTTGTCTGTCAGTCTCTTACGCTCAAGCTATGATTCCTGGTATCAGATCTGTCAGTTAATTGGTTTTGGCAACCATATTGTATAAGTTGATTAATTTGCTGTTGTTGCTGTTGGATGATGGTCTGTTAGGCCACCAACTCCTTTTGATACTGTTATTGAATGAGGGCTTGTTGGGTCGCCATCTGGCTGGCGAATGCTTGAAATTGGCTTTGTAAATTGACTTGGAATACTGGAAGAGGTAAAGACATGTTTATTGTGAGAGAGGCCCAGAATTTTGCTCTGGAGGGGCACTCCAATGCTTAACTCAGTAAAGATACTATGAATAAAAAACAAAGAGAGAATGAGAGAATTCTAAGAGCTCATACCTCATAAGTGTTGATACCACCTTTTTATATATGCCTTGATAGGAGTTTTACCTATTTTGAAACTCTGGGCGAGTAGAGATTGCATGACTATCAAACTCATAAAGTCTGACATTACCTAACTATCCTTCAAGACCTACTCCCTATCGAAGTTGTATTTAGTGACAGAGTTGTTGAGGGAATATATCATTCTTCAACAATGAACAATTTTTATTTTCAAGTTTTAAATAGATTTTTAGTCAAAGTATGGCATATTATTGAATTGTAATCTTTTGACGTATAAGTATGATTTTCTTCTTGAAATAAAATATATGTGGTTACATTGTTGATATTACTTTGATATTAAACATAAGATATATCATTGATAATAATAATAATAATGTGATTTAAAATATAAAATACATTTTAAACCCGTGCAACGCATGAGTATAATACCTAGTGAAAACGTAATATAATCTTTTTGTTTACTTCCTCAAAAATTGGATTAAAATCAAGTGAACAGTCAAAATGTAACGCACATATTGAGCTATAATTATTTCAAATCAAAGTGAAAATCATGTTTGTTAATTTTTTTTCCAACTTTGTATTATATAATGAAAATTTTAAAATTTTAATTTTTACAATTTAAAAATAACGTTTACTTTTGTATCAAAATGTGCTTTTATGTATTCTACTTATAAAAAAAAGAAAAACAAATAGGGGAAGTAATAACCAAACAATGCCTAACTTAAGTATAATAATAAGTTAAAAATGTTTTTCAAAATAAAATATAGTACCAAGATAATTATAAAACTAAATTAATTAACTTTGTTAAATACATTTAATTTTTAATGATACATAGTATTTTTATAAAACAATATTTGATGACTTAATTAGCTTAATTAATTAAATCACTTAATGACAAATATATTCATCCTTTGACACAATACGATATATTTTATTGTATGTTTGTTATAATATAATACAAAAGTATCGTATATAATATAATGTATGTAGTAATTATATTCTATATATCATTGTAATGATATAGATTATTTATATCATTACTAAATACCTCTATATTATAATATGATAGCATATTATATATTATAACATCAATATGCATATAATTATGTATAATTAGATTACATAATATTTATATAAATATTTATAATTTTATATATAAATAATATATTTAAATATTATATATTATATAACATTATTCGATAAAATATAATTATACGAGAGATTTACTTATACTAAAATAAAATTAAATTAGTTTTATATACCTGCATAACCTTTTATAAGATTAATATTTTAACAAATCCCATTGCATTTAGCAATATAATTATATTCACTATGCAAGTAAAATTTCGAATCAATATGGTATTTCTATCATATCAAAGAGAATATTGTTTTTTTAATATATATTTAACATTTAAAATTTTTTTATATTGAACAAATAGTTAAACATTTTTAATTTAATCAAAACTCAATATATATGATTTATGTGAATAGAATACAAATTATAACGGTCGGATTAAATAAATATAAATTGTATAAAGTATTATGAAAGTGTGTAAAACTAATATATAGTTTTACTTTAGTGTTAACTGTTAAGTGGATTGCTTCTCTTATAATATATAATATTATGATAGTATATATACATATATCAATAGTATCATATGCTCGCAATGTAATACAATCAACAGTATTTATATATTATATAATATTTAAATTAATATATAATATATAATATAATGTAATAGCATACAATGTATATTATAATCTACCATATTAAGTAATTATATTATACTTTATCATATATTTTTAAATTATATATGATTAATGACAATTATATATTATATGTGTATATTTTTAATAATATAATTTCATAAAATTACTATATATTTTATGTTACGGTATTTTTATATAAATATATTTTACGTTACTATATTACTATATACTTTATGTTACTAACTGTTTTTAGTTTTTGAAACGAATACTGTTAATTAATAGAACTAGTTTTTTATATTATCTAACCTATTTTTACATCTTGGAATTGCTATTTTGTTATCTAAGTAGTTATTTTTTGTATTGTAGAACTTGTTTGTTGGTTTTTAATTATGAGTGACTTTGAATTAAAATTAATTTTTGTTTAATTTTATAGTTTTCTTTAAATAATTTTTAACTTACTAAATTCAAATTTTTTATAGATTCTGATAGCCCATAAATAATGTTGTTTAATTCGGATTTGGATTTGGATAGTAATATGCGGATTTAATACGGATAATAAGTGGATTTGGATTTTAAAATAGTTTTACGAATATAAATTCGAATATTATAAAAATTACAAATATTCAATCCTTGTAATCCCTAATTTTTGATACAATAGAATCCAAATATTTTTAAGGGTACTTTCTTTCTTAGCAACCGATTGATACAGCATTTGGGATGCACATGATATTCTATCTTAATGCATTGTCCTTTCAATTGGACATTGGAGAGGCATCTATTGGACCTAAGATGAGATTCTATTTCACCAATTTTGTAGAAGTTCATTGAAAATCCTTAAAGAAATATTTTAATTTATGTACTATTAAATTTAATATTTTAATTTTTATAATTGTGAAATTGCAACAAATAAAGAAAATGGTTAATAGTGTTTAAAAATTATTTAAATATCAATAAAATATTAATGTATTATGTGATGTGAAATTTTAGATTTTATATAGAAATAGGTTTGGGTTTAAGGTTGGGTTTGAATCCTTTTTATTTTTTTGCAAAACATTTAAAATTTTCATATCACATGACATGTTAGCATTTTATCGACATTCAAATAGTTTTATTAACACTGATAATCATTTTTGCTTATTTACTATAATTTTAAAAGCACAAGGATTAAACCATTATATTTAATAGTACATGATTAAAATATTTCATTCACTATAAGGCAAGGACTTCCAATAGATTTTTACCCATCATTTTTTATATAAATTTTTAAAACTTTTAAAATTTAATTTATATTTTTAATTTTTAATTTCCTTTCCTTTTATTTTATTTAGTTTATTTTTTATTTAAACATTTTAAAATTTTTGATTCATTTAATATAATAGATAAAATTATTGAATCATTTAATATAATAAATGAATTTATGAACTCGAAGTTTAACTCAGTATCTAGTAGGTTTAAATTTTGAATCTCGAAATTTGCAACTGTTCCCTTATCGCCAGGTTACGGCCTTTTTTGTATTAAAAAATAATAAATAAATTTATATATTTATATAATAATTAGTTATTATGTAAAATTTTTAAATAAATAAATAAACATTATTTATTAATACAGTCTTATATTAATGTCCTTTATGATAATTTACATTCTTATCTCACTACCACTGATACTTTTACATTCAAATAAATATTTCACCATTAATTTTAATCTTACGGTTACAATATCTAATTTCATTACTATTGTGACTAATCATCCTGTCACTATTATTTTTAATCTCAATGAAATAAATTTTACTATTCATCTAAACATACTTTAAAGTAGAATTCAAATCCTCGTTCTCTAAACTTGATAAAAAAGTTGTTTTAACCAAAAGAACTCTACAAAAGAGGTAATAAATAAATAAAATCTCTGTTTTGGTAACCAAACCAACTCAATGACATCTTTTACATCTCTTCTTAATATAGATTCATAAGAACACTAAGCTGTAGTTCGATAAATTGAAAAAAAAAATGAACATAAATGAAATGTAAAACTCTTGAGTTGTGAACTTTCCTTAGATGTGAATCATTTATAAAAACAATTACAGTAGTCTCTAATTAGTTTTTCAATTGGGGTAATTTTGTCATAAAAGAGAAATGAAGGGTTGATGTTAATTGAGGGTAAGAATGTAAAAAAAAAGTTTGAAGGTTGATGTCAATTGAATGATAATTTTGCATTAAAATCAAATTAAGGATGAAAGAATATATAATTATTTTTATATTCATGTTATATTTATTTTTTTTATAATATAATTGTATTTAAGGTATTACATATATAAATTTTAATACTTTAATAATTTATATTATATAGAATTTAATATATTTGAGTATTCATTTTATGTTAGTGTTATTTTTTTTTGTGTTGAATTATGTTTTTGTAATTTTTTTGTATCGTGTACCAAGTTATTTGTTTTAATTAGTATTATTCAAATACCTTTAAATTTTAGGTCAGTTTATTTTATATAAATTTTGATACATTTGTGTATTCATGTCATGATCATGTTATTTTTCATTTTGGGTTGTACTTTAATTATTTTTTTATGCTATGTTCTTTTGTGACGTTACTCAAATAACTCCTAATTTTGTATCACATGTTATGACTGGTTCTTTATTTTGTGAATAAGGTCATATTAATATTTTTTATTTTTATATTATTGAATGAAAAATTATTATATTAATAAATTATTGACAAAAATTTAAATACTAAATAATAATATGAGATAGACTTATGTAAGTAATTTTTAACTTTAAGTGCTAAATAGACTAAATACTGAAATCAATTATATTAAATGATTTTATAAGTTATGAGTTAGATTGCTTCGCTTTAAATGTAGTTTTGTATTTTTTTGAGAAAAATATGGATGTATTAATTTTTTTATATTGAATAAAAAATATTGTATTGATAAATTATGGGTAAAAATTAAAAAAAATATTTTAGTAATAATATGAAATGGATAAATATAAGTAAATTTTATAAAAATTTTAGGTGTTGTTTTAAAGGGTATTAGATAAGGGTTTTTTTTTTTTTTTTGCTAGTAAAATAATTTTATTAATCACAAAAATTACACAGGTCCATAGCCACCTTACAACCACATAGCAATAACCCCTGTAAAAGCCACATGATATAGGTAGCAACTTCCATATAAAACAAAATCATAACCATTTAAACTTCAACAGACACAATTCTATCTATCACCTGAATTGAAATTTTCAGATCTCAATGCCCCAGCCTTAGCTAACCAATCTGCCATCCCATTAGCCACTTTAGAGATTTTAGAAAATTTAATGTCCTTTATTTTCGGGGTACAAGCATCAACTGCATTAAAAATTTCCAAAGCTTCCATGACCTTGATTCTGGTTTTATACACCAGTTTAAAGCAATGATGGAATCCGATTCAATCACAATGCTTGCAGATGTACCTTTTCCAGATTCAATAGCAATCTCCAATGCAACTTTGGTGGCCATTAGTTCAGCATTATTTGAATCTCTTTCCCCCAGTGGACATGAAAACAAGGCCACAATGTTACTCTTACAATCTGGCATCCCCTCCCCCCAACACACACAACTAGATCGAGCCGAGCATTATGAGCAGTGCCATCAACATTAGATTTCAGCCATCCCACAGTCGATGGGCTCCATTGGGAGTTAGCATTAATATACTTCCTTACTGCAACAGCGATACATTCAGAAGGGCTATGCCACCAGTTGGATTAATTCATATATGACGTTTGCAGACCTTCCAGCTTTGATCCAACATAGAGATCTCAGTTTCACCATGAGCAAAACCTGTACAATACTAACAGCTTTTTTCTCAAAAACTCTTCCATTTCTAAACAACCATAGATCAAGGAGTATGGAGAACACCATTTCACATTCCACCAATATATGTATCTGCAGCAAATGGAAGACACCCACTGACAACCAAACAAGACATGGTTTGCATTTTCCAATTCCCTTGAATACCGTCGGCACAAAATCTGGGCACGAGAAAGTGGCAAGCCTCTCTTCACCAGGAACATTTAAGTAGGGATTCGATTTAGCACTAGCATCCACCCAAAAAAAAATCTGGAGTTTTTGTGGAACGTTGAATTTCCACAATTTAGGCCAATCGAAATCACTAATTTCATTTTCAATGCAAGCCAGCATATTTGACATTTTCTTAACAGAGAACAGCCCATGCTAACCATATTCCCGAATAATTCTGTCCTTTCTTGCAGGAATTAACTCCACATTTTCAATTAAACACACCAGATCCTTAATCCAAGTCATCTTTCTCTCCAACAATGTCTTAGAAAAGATACAATTTCAATTATTAAACGAATTATTAGGTTTATATTTTATTTTTTAGTATGTAGATAAATAATAAATAACAATATAAACTAAATGAATTATTTTATTTTTTTACATGTAATGAATTATATTCATGTATTTGTATTTTACTTATTTTAATACCGAACTTTTAAAGTTATCCTAAAATGGATAATAATATAAAAAAACACAAGAATTCAAACAGTAATCTAAAATTAGATGAGTACCTTAAGAGATTTACGTGTTTATTTATTTTTATTCGATCTTTCAGATCTTATGCATAGAGTCCGGCAACCATCACATATTTGTTTGCTAAAAATTAATTGTTTAAAATTTTAATATAACTCGATAAACATTGATCACTGAATAGATATTTATTGGTTTTTCTGGTAAAAAGAGAAGAATATAAGGTTAATATAATTAAGTGATAATTTTTTTCTTAAAGAAGTTTGATTAAGTAGCCTACTTAAGATTTTCAACTCTTTTGTTTATTTTATTTAAATTTAACTTGAAACTTTATTGAATAGTACAATAGCCAATAAGTATATTTTTTATATATAATAATGCAAGTCATAATATAATCCAATTGAAATGGTTTAATGGCTTCACCACAGCACTTGAATACAAAGATGTACGTAAAAAAATGTTGTGGAATCATTTGAGAAACAAAATAGAAAAAGACAAAAATATGATTAGCAAATTAAAAAAAAAAAAAATTACGTAATTCAATCATTTGCCCATATTCATATCACCTGGTAGAATGGTTTTCCTAATATTAAAAAATTAAAATACAATAAAACTTCAAATTCTCATTTAACCAAATAAAAACTAACGCAATTTGAGTACTGAAAATTTTTAAACCAATTTGAGTGCTGAAAAATCTAAAGTACTTAATTTTTA
>JBBYHL010467368.1:0-11920 GCA_038381835.1 Adansonia madagascariensis | reverse complement strand
GTTTTTGTTTGGTTTCTAGAGGTAGCTTTGCATATGACTGTTGCCAGAATATGTATTATGCATGTATATTTGATTCACTTAGGATTTACTTCTTATATGAATTATAAAGGATTCTTAGGTTGCTCGTAACTATTCTTTCTAAGATTGTTGTCCACAATGGATCTTTTGAGATCATTGGGTAAAGAGTAGTAGCGAGAGAGCCAAATGGGAATTGTGAAGCTTAACAACACTTTGGCTTTATATTTTAGAGCACATTGTTTATTGGCACTTAATAGTGAATCTAAATTTCCTTAGCCAATTCTAAGGTTGTAATCGAGTTGAGTTGAGTGCAAATAATGAGGATCTGGGGCTCGACTCAAAATTCACTGCTCAATACTTAACTCGAGCTTGATCAAACACTATTTTTTTAGGTCAAGCTCGACTTAAGATTATAACAAACTATTCCAGCTCAGCTTAAGCTTATTTATAATCTTTTTACATACTTAAGCTCAAGCTTGTTTCAATATAAATTTTTTGTATTTGAATAGTGAAACTTTTAAAATGATATAATGATAAAAAATAATAATAAAAACAAAACTTAACAAGCAAATCTAAATTTTTCTAAAAACAAAAAGAAAAAGGTCTCAAATGATATAACATTACCTATGGTTCCAAATTTATTAAACTTAACATAAACTTTCATTTAAGTTTGTTATATCCCCTTATCAACTCTATCACCGAATCTAATTTCGATAAGGAATAAGTGTTGAAGGATAATTGGATAACTTCAGGCTCCGTGAGTTTGATAGTCATGCAACCTCTACTCGCTGAGAGTTTCAAATTAGGTAAAACTCCTATCAAGGTCTATATAAAGGAGTAGCATCAGCACTTTTAAGGTATGGATTATTAGAAATCTCTCATTCTCTCTTCAATCCTCATTCATAGTATTTTTACTGACTTAAGTATCATAGTATCGCCCTGGAGCATAACTCCGAGCCTTTCTCACCTTTGTTGTTTTGTAGGATTCCTCCTTAGCATCTCCATTGTTGCATCAATAATTGGCACCGTTTATGGGAAGCCTATCCTTCTCACGGCTTAGCAACGATAGCAATCTTCTTCAGTAGATACAAAAAAAGCTAATGGCTACCCAAGGGACCGACTCTACTCCCATTACTCAAGCCATGACGACGACGCGTCAGTTGCCCGTGGAACCTCAGCCTGATCCTATAACACCCAATCCCATGGTAATTAAGAGGCTCCTTTCCATAATTACGACCACAGTACCTACCTCGCCTAACTTCCCATATGCTCACCCTTATTTCTAAACACCCTTAACACTGAATCCTTGGCCTCAACCGCCAAACTACAAAACCTCTTAACCTCCCAATCACCATTACCACAATTAAAGTTTACCACAATCGATCCAAATACTCATATTTAAGAAAGCTCATCATCCTCCAAAGCTCTGGTTGCTGGAACGAGCATTCCCAACGCATCTACCGCAAACCCACCAATGGGTCTACTGACAATAAATGTATCTTTACCACTACCAGCATCCTAGGTCGACTTACAAAGTCAATTTCAAGCATTTGCCAACCAGATGGCGACCCAACAAGCTCTTATTCAACGACAATATCAAAAGGAGTTGGTGGCCCAACAGACCATCATCCAATAGCAATAACAGCAAATTGATCAGCTTATGCAATAAGGTCACCAAAACCAGTTACCTGGTAGATCTAATACTAGGAACCATAGCCTGAGCGCAAGAGACCAACAGATAAAGCATGAATATCAGGAAATCCAAGAGAGTTCATACTCCATTCCTGAGTACGATTCGTATGAAAAGAAAGAAGACACGGATCATCGTGAACAAGAATCCCTATTAGTCAAACAAGTGGCAATCCTCCACCAAGAAATCAAAAATATGAAGCAGCCGAGGAAAGATGATTGGGAATGGCTGGAGATTGAACACAACCCATTGTCGTCCGCCAAATCCCAGTCCTTAAAAAGATCAAGCTCCTATCGGATACGTATGATGACAAGGCAGACCTAGCAGATCACCTAAATCACTTTCGGGCATTCCATAATATATGAGATATACACGATGCAGTCTGATGCAAGATATTCCCAACAACTCTGTGAGGGCCTGCCCATACTTGGTGGTATTCCTTGAAACCAGGATCCATCACAAACTTTGACCAACTAGCTAGCCAATTCCTTGCCTACTTTAGTAGTTATCAAGCAGCAGCTAGAACAGCGGCCAGCTTGATGGCTGTCAAGCAAAACCTAGATGAAACACTCCGTGAATACGTCTAGTGCTTTAATACTACCACACTGGAAGTTAAAGACCTCAACGATGACTGGGCAATCTAGGCTTTCATCTCTGGGGTCCATCATAAGCACCTAAAGTATGCCTTGATGGATGCTCAGCCGGTCAAGCTGTATCAGCTTTATGAGAAGGCACAAAAATACGCTAATGCAGAAGATATTGAAATCATAAATCATAAATTCGAATGCCCCGACCGAGATCTATGGGGTGATCGGTTTGGATGAAACCCGAGAAAAGGAGAGCAGTTCCCTCAAAGAGGTAGATTGGATGGCCGCCAAGATAGTAAAATTAGGCCTACAACAAATCAAATCTAGACAAGCAGGAAGAGAGATTGGGCACCGCCATATAACAAGTATGAGTCTTACACACCCCTCAATATCAGTAGAACACAGGTACTACATGCCATAATGAGAGATGGCCTGGTATAAAGACCTCCACCTATAAGGACGGACAAGGGCCACAGAAACCCACGAAAGCATTGTAAATTTTATAACGATGTTGGTCATGCAACGAAAGAATGTATCAACCTGAAGAAAGCCATTGAAGCATTAATTCAAAAAGGGGAGATCAAGCAATTTGTGAAAAAAGATAATGAAAAGTCATCCTAAGAGGCTAATCAACGTCAGGATAAGGCAGTAAGAAAATGACTAATCATTGGAACAATTAATGTAATCATTGGAAGCAATGAGAATTGGGCGAGCAGTAAATCGAAAAGAAAATCACACCTGTGGTCCGTAATTGTAATAGATACACCCCCAAAGAAAATAAAACAAGATAACTGGAGGGTAACATTTAGTGACAATGATGATGACTTGGTTACTGATAATGGCAACGATCTGATCATAGTATCAACCATTGTAGGGAATTATTGTGTTGACTGAATCCTGGTAGATAATGGTAGCACAGCAGAAATTCTCTAATGGGATGCTTTTCGAAAGATGGGCTATGAGGGCAACGACCTACATCCTTCATTACCGATATATGGGTTCACCAACCAACCTATACCAGTGAAAGGTTCCATCACTTTGTCGGTCACTCTTGGCGATGGAGAACACACAACCACAGTAATGGTGGAATTCTTGGTAGTTGACCAGCCATCCGCCTACAATGTTATTTTTGGGCGACCTGCAATGAAAAAGGCCAAACTAATTACGCTGTATATTATCTCATCGTCAAATTTCCTACGCCAACTAGAGTAGGATTTATGAAGGTTAATCAGGCGACCGCCTGATGCTGCTACTTAATGTCTATAGAGATGACGATGAAAGCCCAAAGCACATCTGATGAGCACCCAGAGGCTCTAATAGAAAACACATTGTCCGTCAATACAATAACACTAGCCAACCCTGGCAATTTGACCCTCAAAAGTTTGGACATCCGAGATGACTTTCACCATCCAAAACTTGAGCTCGTAAAAGAAGTATCAGCATTTTCTCTATACCCACCAAATCCTAATTTATTCACGACGATCAAGAATTCACTAAAACCAAAAGCCAGAAATGATCTAATAAACCTTTCACGACTCCACGCAGACATTTTTGCCTGGTCAGCTGCAAATATAGCGGGAATAGATATAAAAGTAATCATGCGTACACTAAATGTCGACCCCACAGCTAAACCAGTCAAACAGAAAAAAAAAGATTCACTCCAGAGCGAATTCAGGTGATCAGGAAGAAATAGATGAACTTTTGGTCGCTGGATATATACAGGAGGTAATGTACCCTGAGTGGCTAGCCAATGTAATAATGGTTAAAAAGACAACTAGAAAATGGAGAATGTGCGTCGACTTCACTGATCTTAATAAAACTTGCTCCAAAGATTTTTTCCCTTGCCAATAATAGATCGCCTTGTCAACTCTTCAGCGGGCCACCAGCTCCTTTCTTGCATTGATGCATTCCTCAGATATAATCAAATAAGGATGACTCTTCTTGATGAAACCAAAACATCATTTATTACAGAGGATAGTATTTTTTGCTATAAAGTTATGCCCTTTGGGCTTAAAAATGCAGGAGCAATTTATCAATGTTTGGTTAATAAAATTTTTAAAAATCAGATTGGAAAATGCATGGAAGTGTACGTTAATGATATGCTCATAAAAAGCCCATCGATTGAACAACATATAGTTGATTTGAGGGAAACATTTGCAATATTACGAAGATAAAACATGAAACTAAATTCGACAAAATGCACATTTGGAGTAGCCACCGGAAAATTCTTAGGCTTCATGGTATCATCCAGAGGAATTGAGGCCAACCCAAAAAAAAATAAGAGCCATATTAGACATGACACCTCCTAAGTCGACAAAAGACGTACAGTGACTAACGGGAAGGGTTGCCGCGCTTAACCATTTTATTTCAAAGTTTGCTGATAGATGTCTCTTTTTTTTCAAATTAGTAAGGGCAGCTACTTGCTATAATGGACAGAAAAATGCTAGACAGCATTTGAAGAATTGAAACGCTACCTTAGCACACCACCATTGTTAGCTAACCCTAAACTCAGTGTATGCCTATTCGTATACTTGGCTGCATCAGATGAAACAGTGGCAGCCATCTTAGTAGCAAAAGAAGAAGGAACCCAACGACTAGTTTATTACATTAGTAGGGCACTGTAAGCCGGCGAGATCAATTATACTTAGACTGAAAAGTTGGTTTATGCACTCATCATAGCCTTCAGAAAACTACAGTAATATTTTCAAGCATATTTTATAACAGTACTCACCAACTGCCCCATAAAGGATATGCTATAAAAAGTCAACTCTGCTGGAAGGATGATCCGATGGAGTGTAGAGTTAGTGAATTCGAGTTAACCTACAACCCCAAAAGGACGATCAAAGCACAGACGTTAGCAAATTTCATCACCGAATGCTCTTTCTCATATACTATTGAACCATCAAGAATCATCATAGAAGCACCCTCACTTGCAAAGAAATAAGAAGGTTGATAGCCCGCCGAAAGACTTATGGGAACTATATGCGGATGGGTCATCAAGAAAAGAGAAATCAAGAGTAGGTGTCCTTCTCGTTGACCATGAATGGCATTATGCCTTATCCTTTCAGTTTGCAGCATCAAATAATGCAGCGGAATATGAAGCATTGATAGTTGGAAGTGAATTGACTAAAAATCTAAACACCACCTACTTGAAGGTTTATGTTGATTCCCAGTTAGTAGCAAACCAGATTAATGGGGAATACGAAGTCAAGGACCAGAATTTAGTCAAGTACCATTACATGGTTTCATAGCTCGCCAAAGCTTTTAACTATATCACGTTTGAAAGAATACCTCGTGAACAAAATTGTAGAGCTGATGCAATATCTAAAATGGCAATCAGTTTGGAGATTGACCATAAGGGATGAATTCTCCTTGAATCTATTGGATTGCCAGTTTATGATCGACATATCTTTGAAATTAATACAGATGATGGGAATGACTGGATAAAAGAAATAAAAGATTTCTTACAAGAAAACATTATGCCAGACACCCCTTTGCATAAAAAATAACTTGAGAAAAAGGTATCGAGGTACGCGTTAATCAATGGTATTCTATACAAAAAATCCTTCACTTACCTTTTACTTAGATGCCTTAACACCAATGAAGCATATTATGTCTTAAGGGAAATTCACGAAGGCATTTATGGAAATCATTTGGGAGAAAGAGCATTAGCATAGAAAGCCCTACGGCAAGGATTTTTCTAGCCAATAATAAAGAAAGATGTAACCAACTTAGTTCAAAAGTGTGATAAGTGCCAATGATTTGCCAAAATCTTACAACAACTCATAGAAACACTTAAACAAATTTTTAGTCCCTGGCCCTTTTATGTATGGGGCATTGATGTTCTGGGACCATTTTCCCTTGCTACTGGACAACATAAATTCTTGGTTGTTGCCTACAACTATTTTTTCAAATGGGTTAAAGCTGAACCTACAGTAATGATAACGGCTAGAACTATGGAAAACTTCATTTAGAAATTCATCGTGTGTTAATTTGGCATACCCGACGTTATTATAGCCGATAATGGAAAGAAATTATTGGCTGATAAGCTAAAAGATTTTTGCACAAGATTCCATATCAACCTTGTCCATAGTTTGGTGGCACATCCACAATCCAACGGTCAGGTGGAAGCTATGAATCAAAACATACTCTACCCACTCAAAAAGAAACTGGATGATGCAAAAGACGCATGGATAGGCAAAACACTCGAAATATTATGGGCCATAAGAACCATAGAATGTCAAGCAACTGGAGCCATGCCATTTAGCCTAGTATACAGCCACAAAGTCATTATTCCAATAGAAATTAAGGTTCGTAGCATCAAACGACCTTTACAGATCCAACACTAAATGAATCCTCTCTCAAGGCAAATTTAGATCTACTCGAAGAGAGTAGAGAAGTTGTCACTGTACGCATGGTGATCAGATCACAACAAGTATCCAGGTATTACAAAGAAGAGTGAAACATAGACAATTTCAGGTGGGTGACCTAGTCTTAAGAAATTGTGAAGCGAGTTGACCTACAAGAGAAAGAAAAAAGTTGTCTTAAATTGGGAAGAACCATATCACATCGCAAAAATGATATGGTTTGGAGCCTATCGACTGATGTACATTACAGGAAAACATTTACCTAACATATGGAATGCCATCCATCTTAAAAAGTACTATGCATAAGCACTTTTTTCTCACAATAAAGTCTGCTAAAGTTACTATTTTAAAAAGCTTCCTATCGACCTCTCTTGGTCCCTTTTGACCTCTCACAGTGCCATTGACCTCTCATAGTCCCTTTTGACCTCTCACGGTCTCATTGACCTCTCATGGTCCCATTGGCCTTCCATAGTCCTATTAACCTCTCATAGTCCCATTGACCTCCTTCGATTCGATTGACCTCTCACGGTCCCATTGACCTCTCATAATCCCATAGACCTGTCACAGTTTCACTGATCTTCCATGATCCCTATAGACCTCTCACGGTCAATCCCAACAAAAATACAATCCTTTCAGATCTAAACTTCACGTGATTCAGATATTTGAGATAACTTCAATACTTGTTCTTCCAAAAAAATCATTAAAAACTTCTTCATTGCCAGCAACAGTTACAATTAAAAAGTATAAATATATATATGGTTTGTTGTTACAAAAAAAAAATCCTAACATGAAGCAGCTGGACCCTTCTGCTCATCATCCTTACTGGAATCTTCAAATTCATCCATGGTGGAAGTCACAAAGGCAAAATCTACAACACGCCTCTCCTCCACTTGCTGTTGTGATGGCATCAACACATCAAAATCTTAGGGTGGGGAAATGAGTTGTGTAACCTTAATATCCCTTAAGTCCAATGGGCCTTTAAGAAGCTGCATGCCATACAAAGCACTTTGACGGTGTTCGCCACCATAAGCTATCATCTAGTTTAGCAGGGCATCTTTCTGAGACGAAAGCTCTCACTGTAGGCGAGCCTCTGCACCTGCCACCTGCATCTCTAGCTCAGAGATCTTGGCCGAAATCACACATTGCGTAAGCTTGTCGGGACTCCTTTGAATCTTTGGAGAGTTTTTCCATTTTAGTATTCACTAATTTGAGCTTTGTTTTCATCTTCTCGGAGTCCATTTTTAACTTGGCAGATTCTTCTTCAACTTTCTTAGTATGATCATCAGCTGCTCCTTTCTCCTTTGTCAGCTTATTTACTTTCACCTCCACTACACTCGCCTTGGCCTTACTCGCCGTCGCCTCCTTGCGAGCATTATCATGAGCCGTGGATATATCTCGTATTTGACAAGTGATCACCATTTGTGTATGCAGAACCTGCACCACATAGAAGTTAAACAAATACATCTACGTAGAATATATCATAATCAAAGGCAATCATAATCTTACCTCCACTATACAAGCTAGAATGGATTCTAGATTGGCGGCTAGGTTCCTCGTCGCTAAGAACTTCATGTCAATTGGCGAAACAACCCTATTTCCCCACCTGCAGGCTGCCACACTATTACTCAGTATGCCATTGCTGAGTTCAGGATTATTCCTCTAAGGATGAAGGTTCATAACCCCAAGAGAAGACTTGGAGGGCACAGTTGCCAAAACTAGATGGCAAGCAGATACTCTAGCACCCAGGGTAGCTCTTGTTCAGCTAACAGTAACAGTAGTCACCTCAATGATCGTAGTATTGTCAACCAAAATGACCCTTACCTCTATTGTATTCACAGACGTAGGCTCTACAGTAGCCCTTGTCTGTGCCAGCTGCTCTTCTTGGCTCTTTTTTACTTTCCTTTTTCCCTTTCTCTTCTATTGGGTAGTCGTGGCTCTGCTCGTTTCTCGGGCAACCAATGCAGCATGAGTTGCAGGATCCATACCTACAAAAACAAATCATGAATTAAGTTAGGAAATACTAAGTTTTCTATAACACATATTGCCATCATGTACCCTCTCTAGCTAATGTAACTACCACCCTCGTAGCTCCTTCTAATGCTTCTCCTAGTATTTGCTGTCCCTTTACATTCACCCCTTCCGTCTTAGGCTATCTAGAGACACCTTCCCCATGTTGTGGTGACCTAGGTACGGTAATCACCTGCTGTGGTGATCCCGAAGAAGATTGAACCTCTATAAAATGGAAATCATGTTAGACATAAAACATATCTTTTGGGTGTACATTAAGCAAAGTACCTTACTTGGTATTATCAAATGTCTTTTACTCCTTCGTCTGATGGGGCGATCACCTTCCTCCGGCAGATTGGCAAGGTTGACTCCCAAACAATGCTCTTGAATTTTTCTCGAAGTCAAGTAGTCTCTACATTTAAATTGGCGAACATAAAAATATTCCTTTTGCTTTTGCTTTGTTGTATTTATGTCAACCTTCAAATTGCTCGTTAGTGAGCAAAAATTCCATTCTATAGGGAAACCCCATTCTTCAGTAGATCACTTTTGTATGAAGAAAAATTGCTCATTGGCTATGTGGGCATTGGATGGAATATTCGTGATCATTCTCTTAGTGGCTGACTGTAGATATTACCAGCACTTGTCTTGCCTCTTCAATAAAAATAGATGTCTAGTAACTCCTATTGATGGGTCCCAACCTTTCTCCTCATAGGCTAGGAAATACGTTACCAGCATCTCTTGCGCATTTGGTTTTAATTGGTTGGGAGATATCCCAAACCGATTCAAAACTTCACAGAAAAACGATTGCAAAAGAAGATGGAATCCACCTCTGATGATATGTAAGTAGAACGATACACTGTTCCCTTCAACCCTTGTCACGGGTCACCTAAATATTAGGTTCAACACTTTAAATCGCCCAAAATAAAAATCACGATCTATCAATATGTCTTTCACGATGGCCATATTGATCGCCCCAGTATATAAGTCTGCCACACTGGTTTCTATTTGTGTCAACCTCGACTGTGCTCCTTCTCCTTCCTTTTGACCTCTTTTAACTAAACCCTGGCCTTGTTCTTTATTCACCCCCTATGTTCCATTCATATCTCGCACCTCCTCTCAAACTCCTCCTTCTTCAACCACGATATATGGACGTTCGCTACCCTCACCAATTTGAATGTTCTCCATTACGAATAATTGCCTCATTATTTCTCTACCTTTTACCTCAAGATTTCCTTTTCTTCCCACTGATTTCAACCTCACAACTCAAAACTTCAATGAAAATTTTTCCTACAAAAGCAATAGAAATAAGATTCTTACCCAGGAAATGTGCTCTTAACTACACTTGATCTTCACCAGAAATAATGGTGGCTTCGAAGGCGCAAGTTGTTGCATAGTAAATTTTTTTGTTTTTCATTGCTGTTAAAAAAAGTCCCTTTTAGGGCTATTTATAAGGAAATGATCTACCATTTCATGAAAAGGGGTGCACGGTCTGCAACCATTGCCACGTGTCCTATTTTTCTTGGTTTGCATTTAATGCTTGGTACGACATTTAAAATTCAAAAAAAAAAAACAACACTCTCCCACCTTTTTTTTGCTCGCCATTCATATGGCGACCTCATCACCAGTCCGCCAGTTATCCTTAGATCGCCATGCCAACACCAAACCACTCATTGGTAACACATGCATTTGCTTCCTACATTTATTTTTACTCGACAAAGTCAACTTCAGTTCTCTCAGATCGCTATTTTCTCGGTCCATATTATTTTTGGTCTGTGAACGGTCACTTTATAACTCGCACAACCTTGGGGAGTAATTGTTATATCCCCTAAACTCTATCACCAAATCTAATTTTGATAAAGAATAAGTCTTGAAAGATAGTTGGATAACTTCGTGCTCCGTAAGTTTGATAGTCATGCAACCTATACTCGCCGAGAGTTTCAAATTAAGTAGAACTCCTATTAAGGCCTATATAAAGGAGTAGCATCAGCACTTCTGAGGTATGAATTATTAGAAATCTCTCATTCTTTCTTCAATCCTTGTTATAGTATCTTTACTGACTTAAGCATCGGAGTGTCCCCCCGGAGCCTAACTCCAAGCCTTTCTCACCTTTGTTGTTTTGCAGGATTCCTTTTTAGCATCTCCATTGTTGCATCAACAAAGTTCATAGCCTTCAAACAACATTATAACATTAAATAATTCACGATATCATTTTCAATTGAAACAAAAACAACCTCTTTGCATAGCATAGCAATCCACTTAAAAGCATGTAGAATTAATATTTTCCAAGGTCAAATCATGGCTTATCATCATCAAAGTTTTCGCCAAACTAAGTAAAAGAACCTAAATATAGTTGGAATTATAAAATTAGCATTCAAATTCATAAAGCTCCTAAAACTAAGCAAGACAAAATGCATGATCTCATAAAGAACCAAATGTCAATGCTAAAAAAATGAATACAAGATGAAAATATTTCATACCATTCAAGACAATAGATATCTTCATCTTACTAGGTTTTAAGAGCAATTTCAGTTAGTTTTTTTCTCTTTCTATATAGACAAAGCAAAAAGAATAGATAAAAGCAAAGCTTGCCACAAAATTAAAACAAATAATCACAAAAAATAAACTTATATTATTTTTCTTCTTTACTCCATGAAGATTTTGACACGAATCTAATTAAGTTTCTTAAGATGTAGTACTAAGGTCTAACTAATAAATTGCTTCTGTAATAGATTAAATCGGCAAACCCATATTGCGTAAAATATACACTGAATTATCTTTTTACACTTTTTCTCTTTTTAGCAGCCAAGTCAAGCCTTTAAGGAGCCCTAGGCTAAGGGGATTGCAAATTGTTGTTGATTTTAGGAGTCAACAAATCAAAGGCAGCAACAATGACTGTAGCTATACTTCTTCATCACTAAATTTTGGGCTTGGCATTATAAATCAAATGAAGCGAGATCTATCTTCATTATCCTTGACCTCTAGAAACAAGGAATCTATGTACAAGCATGTTTTTCATAAATATTTTAAACTTTTTGTACCAGTAATTTTTAAACAAGGGATCTAAGGCTAAAGGGCAAAGGCACTATTGCTAAAAAAAATATGGGATTGGGAATAGGAACTAAAGACAGTATGTTCTAGGTTTAACTTTTAAGTTTTTAACTTTTAAATATATATTAATAGTAAGGGTAAAATAGTAAATTAATATTAAAATATATATAATAAAAAGTTTGATTAGGCTTGAGAGCTACTCA
>JBBYHL010467348.1:0-12188 GCA_038381835.1 Adansonia madagascariensis | reverse complement strand
CGGGTAATAAAGAAGTCGCTCGAAACCGATAACATTCGATTTTTTTGAGGTGGTTTTTTCGATTTTCGATTTTAATCAGCTAAAACAGTTTAATCCATCGGATTGCAGTGTTGATTTTTAAAATCGAACTGCCCGATTAACTGACATTAAATAAAAAATATATATTAATAATATTTTATATTTAAACCCAAACCCAGTTAGCTAACCCATATATATATCCATAACCTCACCCTAAACCTAAACCCAACCCACAACCTATCAGCCCATGCCCACTAAACCATCTTCAAGTCTCCATCCAGCACAGCACCCACCCAGACAACCCGCCATGCTTCCATGCTATTCGATTTTTCTAAAGCAGTTCAAACTTCAAAATTTCAAGCTTCTCAAAATTTCCTCCATCTTAGCAAAAATCGAAAGCCATGGAAAGAGGAAAGGAAATTGTGGGTTTTCACCCTGAAACAACTTAAAATTTCAAACACGAAAACCCTATATTTTTGAAGCATTGCGCTTGTAGTTCGTGCCATTTTCTCACCTCAAGATTTAGGGTTCTCATCACAGAAAACCCCATATCTCAGGCATCTCAACTAGGCTACAATTATTTGCAGACAAATCCTTAATCTCAACTTGAAAAACCCTCCTTGCAGAAAATAGAAATCTAAAGTAGATTTTTTTTTAACTTTTTAAAATCAAATAAATATTTGCTTTTCTGAATTTTTTTTTTTCTACTTCCACAGGAAATATAGTGAATATTCCCAAAGAAATCTGCATTTGCGTGTTGTGTTTTTGGGTTTTGCTTTTTCTTTTTTTTGGGTGTTCTGTTTTTGGTTATGGGCTCTATGCCCTTGTTGTTGACGTTCTTAGTTAGCAGTGGACTGTAGATCAGGGTTTTGTTGGTGGGTTTTCACCGCCTCTATCATGGGCGTGTGTTTATGTGCTCTTCGATTTTCTTAATAAATTTCTTGAAAAAAAAAAAAATGCAGCTTTGCTTTCTTTAGTTGTCTGTCAAATAGGCAAAACCAAAGCCCTCATTTACATACCGAAAAACCGACCATTATTTTCAGGTCTTCAGGTTTAGACATCAAAGCGATCGGTTTTAATTTTTTGTTCAATTTAATTAATTATTGATATATTAAATCCAAGCTGATCGATTGCCCCCTAATTTATCAAACAAGAAATAGAAATATAAGCATAAGGAAAAGGCAAAATTCTGGCTGGCCCGTAACAGCTTTCTTGTCACACCCGCCATTATAATTCTCTGTACCCTAAAGGGAGTACCGAGAACCTTGCTAAATTTGGGCCTACGGGGTGGACCAGGCATCTAAAAGTTATATTTTTTTGTCTAAATTTCGCAGCTCTTTTGTTTTAGCCTTATTTGAGTTAGTTAGTGTATATTAAAATTTTTAATATATATTTTTATAATTAAATTTAAATAAAATATTTTTATTATTAAATAATAATTTAAGTGAAACCACACTTATTTGAATTTATAAAAAATTTTACTTAAAATTTGACTCAGTTCAATCTGGATTAGACCTGCTGGTGGGCCAGGCCGGGTCGGATTCAGACCGGACTTGAGCATGTTATTAATATTAAATATGCTTATCCAAGCCCGATTCGGCCAGAAATATGGGCCTCAAATTTTACCCAAGCCCGCCTATATTTATAAATAAATAGTTCAAGCCTGTTTAAACCCGCCCATATTATATTTTTTTATAATTTATTTTTTAAAATATATTTTTTAAATTTAATTTTTATTAATTTAATAATTTTTTATTAAGTTTATAAATATAAATAATTTAACTTAACTTTTAAAATTTACACTATAATATTATATATATGTATTATTTATCTGACAAAAATTATATAATACTTAAAATAAATATAAACAATATAATAGTAAAATGAGCCGAGTCGGACTTTAAAAGTTGAACTTAAAGCCCAACCTATTTTTTAATCGGATATATTTTTTTTGTCCAAGCCTATTTTTTTTGTCCATTATGTTTATCCAAACTCTTTTAAATTTCAAGCGAACTTTCGAACTTGGACGAATAATCCGACTCTTGAATGTCTAACCTGTACCTGCTGGTTGCCTTCTTTTCCGACTGGTTTTTTTGGAAAATAAAAGGACAGTCATATTGGAGAAAGATTAAGGTTTGATATGGTAAAAAAAAAATTTAAAAAGATAAAAGAATTGAAGAAGAAAAAGATTAAAAGATTAAAATTTTTTTATTAATTTATTTGGTAAAAAAGATAAAAAAAGTAAAAAGAAATAAATTTTTTTTCTGCTTGATATAATTAAAAAATAAGTAAAAAATAAAAGAATATTATTTTATAATTATATCTATTAAAAATTAAAATAAAATTTAAATTTTAAAAAAATATAAATAACCTTTAATATATTCACATAATATTCACTACTTTTATTTTTTAATTTAAAATAATTTATTTTTATTAATAATCATAAAAAATAATTTTTTTTAATTAAACATATCAAAAATTTATTTTTTAATTTTTTATCTTTATTTATTCATCTTTTTTACTTTTTCAAATACACCTTAAAAGGCCAATTTCAATCTAATCAGCCGGTCTAAAAATGCGCTCCCTCAGCATCATTCATTAATCTTATCTTTTGTCAGTATTTTTCAAACCGTCAGCAGTAGTTGATATTAAATTATTGATGGAGAACCCCCGAATATTACAGATCACTAAAAGGCAAGAAGAAATGGTCAATTAGCCAGCTGGTTATAGGACTGACAAGGCCTTTCTGCCCAGGATAGGCACCCCGCCTGCAGAGCCTGAAAAGGATAGTGAGTAGTCAGGTCCTGAAATCATTTGTTTTGAATTGTTGTGAATACATAATACATACATTTGACAATGCAGAGAATTGGAAGATTCATTAAAATAAAAATAAAACAGTTAAAGAATTAATCTTCATGAAACTAAATAAAGTTTACAATGATTAAAATATAAAAGTTCAATTACAAATGGAAAAAAAAAAAATCAATTGTAGTGCCAAGTGTCAACTTGAGCTCATTTCTAAGGGCTTTTCTCATCATTTCAAAGCACATTCTACTTCTATTGCCTAAGAAAAACACTAAACAGTCTGAATGCTAACATCTAACCTTCACCATTGACCCACTCTTTTCTTCAAAAAAAATAATAATAATAATAATTCTTCACAATCTACCATGAATAACTTGGGATTTTGGTTTTACATCTAATTGCTATCCTCTTAAGGGAAACCAATAAATCCAATTTCAACAATAGACTGGTGAATTCCACAATGTTTTGTTAAGTAAATTGCGGATCCTAAGAAACATGGGTTCCTAGATTTTAAGAAATCCCGAAAAGAGGAGATGAAAAAAGAGTGGTGGAAAGGCCATTTTACATAGTTTCAAGATGTAACAAAAGATTAAGGCAGAGTTCCCTGCGCCAATACTCTTAAGAATCCTTGTTCCACTTTAGCAAAAAGAAGTTAACGATTAAAAATGAGGCTGCCAAAATATTATTGGTCCACGAGGTCACAAGTAGAGGGCAGAATTTAACACAAGAATGCCATTTGTAGTTCACCATCGATCCCTAGATGCTGACCTGCCACGTAAAACAACATAATTTCATTAACCATATGACTGGTCTGATTTCTACGAGCAGATATGCAGATTCGAATATTACAATAGCCAAAAGGGTATCAGTAATGCAAAGAAAAAGCAACATTGATAGACATCTTCAAATAATGACCGACAGATAATGGAATTGGAGAGAATGAAAGCAACGGTAAATACATCATTCTATCAAGATGTATGGGTTTTACACAGGGACAAAAGAAAAACATGTCTTAAGAATATGAATTTGCTCAGTTTCTAACACACAGCCACACACACATAAAACTTCATATCTCCATGAAAAAGGACCTTGGAATGCCACAAACACTCCTAAACTTGCAAATTCTCATGTTTGTTATATCAATAAAGTGAAAAAAGAAAGAAGCAGAAAGAAACAAAATACTCAGATAAGGAGACCAAGTTTTCCATGAAGACTGGAAAAAGAAAGAGCAGACAGGCACAAGAGATTAAACTGGTAATATTTTATATCCTTACCTGTCCAAATATCTGTTTCCAAGAAATCCTCTATCCCTGCCACCTTGAAGTCCTCCCTGAAATACTCTTCGGTTATCACCAGGCCTCATCCATGAATCTGCAGAACCACGAGATCTAGGCCTATCCTGGAACTCCACACTTCTAGAGCCATCAATAGAACCGGACTGAGAAGGAGGTCTATCAGGGAAGCTGCCAATCCTGCCAGCTCCAGCGCCGGGCCTTTCAACAGCTTTCTGCCTAAATCTAACTTTGTTCTCCAAATCTTGGATAAGAATCTCTAATTCCCTTTCCTTGTGAAGTAGTGTGTCACGTAAAGTAGGTTGGACACCAGCAGATTCTGAATTTGGTGTTGAAATTTTCTCAAGCTCCTTCTTTAGATTATGTATTTCTTCTTTCAATATCTTTTCCTCCTCCGTTTCTGGCCTGAAAAATTTTTTGCTTATTAGAAATGAAGAAAATATTGTGTAGGCAATACAATCAAAAGCTGTGAGCAAGAAAGGAACCAAAAATGAATTGAAGACACAATGATGATCAAGCACGTAGAACAGTTTAAGCATCTAAAACCATCTAGATGACAACCTTATGCAGGAACTCCCAATGAATCACATCGACACAACAAATCATTCTATTATTACCACAGAAGAATGGAAAACCAAAACGAAAATGATAAAGTAGCAGCAGCTTACAACTATGTTGCATTAATAATCTGGCGAAAGAATTGAAGATGCTGTTGGATTAAGGTAACTCAAAGGGGAAAAAGACTAAAACAAAATAAGCACACAAATAGAAATATAACAAATATTTAAAACAAGCACATATACGCATAAAAGGAACAAGATTGCAACTCAACTAATGACCAAAAAAGGTCTAGACCAAAAATAAATAAGCACTTCGTGAACCTTAGAAAAGCTAGAAGCCAAGCAGAGAGTTTGAACAGAATGGTGGGTTGGGAGGAAAAAGAGGTGATATCACCATGCCTTATCATCTTGGACCGAAAATAACAAACATAAGGTTAATAGATAACTGTTTCCTATGTCCCTATCGGTACAAATACTATCAACACGTAATCTACGTTAATCTCGGGGGAATTGCAGCATAGAAGCATAGAAATGACTTCCGAACAGTGTTAATAATATTCATCAAATGATATTTGAGCAGTTCTACATCAACTTTAAAGGCTTAAAAACAAAGGATTTCTTAGTAGACAATGCAATATACCCACTATTTAAGGAGGATAAAAGAATCAGAGATGACAGCAATGTGGTAACAGATAAGGCAATTTACTTAATTAAATATGCTAAAGCACTTAACATCCCCGAAACCTTAATCAACAACAACATTAAAGGAAAGAGATCAAAACCAATTCAAACGAAATCCTACCAAGACCATTGGCAATAAATTAAGAACAAAATGATTAGTTAAATGAAATGGAAACCTTTCCATCCTGCGACGTTCTAATTCAAGATCAATCTTACGCCAATCCTGACCTCGCTCTTCCAGCAAAACTTCTCTAGGCTTAGCGTCTCCAAACGGATTGCCCTTTAGCCTCGGTTTGACTGAATTTTCAATCCCTTGCTGCTGGGGACCTTCGGACCTGCTGGATTGTGAACTTGATGGCCTGCTGGAGTGAGCGCTGGTAGGCCTACTAGTTACCTTCTTTGCTTCAATTTCAGAATCCAGCTTCTTCCAATCCAATCCTTTCTCCGCTAACACCTCTTCCCTGGGCCGTGCTACCCCAAAAGGATTCGGCTTATTTGTCTTAACCACAGGCTCATTCACTTCCCCTCTCGGTGGATCCAAAACTAATCTATGCCTTTCCTCTCTGAAACCACCCCTACCATCACCTCTGGTCCATCTATCAGGCTCCAGCCCAAAGTCGCGATAACCCGAACCAAACGTTGAAGATCGAGCTGGAATTGTCCGTTTTCCAGCTGTCCAATTATCGACCTCATTGGCCCTAGAGATTCCAACACCTCCCCCAGTTCCAAGCCCACTGTATCGATTTTGCCGACCCCAATCAAAGGAAGGAATTGCCTTCGTCATTGCCCAATTATCCACCTCATCGGCACGCGACGTCTTATCGTAATCAGAAACCCTAGAAGGCGGACCTCGTCGTTCTTCATCAAAACCTCCGTGCTGCCTTCTTCCGGAGCCCCATGACCCGTCGCTCTTGTCACGGTCACGCATAACCCGAAGCGCAGGTGGACCGGACCTCCCATAAGACGAAAAGCCACCTCCGAGACGGCCATGCTGCATTTCCTCAGCGGAACGTTCTTTGGGTCGGGTCGGGAGGAGCATCATCTCTTCGTGTGTCAGCCTGTTGTATTCCGTTGCCCTAGCACCACCACCAACTACGCCACCTCCTGAAGACGAATAAGTCCCCATGGTGAACTCCGAAAGAGTCATTTTCGTCTTCTTGGGTTTCGCGCTAACGGCTTCCCTTAGGCTAGGAAAACTCTTCGATTCAACCGTGGGCGCAGCAGCGGCCGCGGCTTCACGTTCCTCCGCTTCTTCTCGCTCAGCCTCGGCGGCCCACGCTCCGATGCCACCCCAGGGTTTCGACATTTTTGGAAAAAAATTTTATATTATTTCCCCTAACTTAATTTTTATAGATATTTTGTTTTGTTGAGATTCGAAGGGAAATGAGAGAAAAATGGAACAGAGATCTAAAGAGATGAAAAAAAACCGAGATAATTAAAACGGGGCTCCGTTAACATCCGGAGCTCCGATTGCAAGCGAAGAAATTAAAAGCGGTTTCATTACCTTCTCTTTTTTGTTTTGGTGGCATTGTTACGTTTATTTATTTCTTTTTTTTTTCGTTCTCTGTCTGTAAGAAATATTGTTGTTTAAAAAGAAATTAAAACACATCAGCCAAAAGCTCTTTTTGAAAGCGAGAGGGAGGGGTGGGGGGGGGGGGAATGGGCTGATAGAATATTTAAAAGCGCAAGAAGGGGAGTGAAATGCACGGACCAATAAAAGATAAATAAAGTGAAGGATTTCTGGCAATGTGTGATATTAGTGCGTGTAGGAATGGCAGCTGTTCTATATAGCCTGTAGGGCGTAAGGCGTGTAGGGAGTAGGGGCAGCCGTGTAAGGTGGAGGGAGGCAGTGTACGGTTTGACTTTTGGGCTTTTTCTTTGGAGGGTAGGCGAAGGAAGGGATGATATTCGAGAGAGAATCTTAACCTTTTCGTTGATTTCTCGTTTCATTGGCTGCCCACCCTTTTGAGCTTTTTTCCACCTAAACATTAAGGAACCTCTTAACGATCCAAAACAAAAACATATTTTCGGAAACCTCTTTTTTATAGTCGAAATCATAATTAGCAACTTTTAAATTGTAATTGAATTTGTTTCAAAAGAACATGTTTTATATCATTATCAAGTGTATCCTTACTTTGTTTGTTTGTTTGTTTGGATGGGATAGTTTTCTCCTATAAATCAAATGGTATAATTTAGTAAAATTAAAATATTATCATTTATAAAAAAAAAATTAATATTAAATTAATAATTTAAAATATAAATTATTTTAAAATATATATATCTTTTATATCTTCTGATGTTTTATTCTTTCTAATTTTCTATTCATCTTATTAAGCATATATGGATTTTATAATAAATGTCCAAATTTGACTTTCCCTTAACAACTATAATAATTTTCAACTCTCTTTTTCCGATTCATATATTAGTAAAAAGTTAATAGTTAATTTTACTAAATCACCATCTCCATCCTTTCACATCTTCGGATCATCACAGTAAATTTTTTTAATACTACGAATAAAATTAAAAAATTATTTTATATTTTTAAGGTATTTTAAAAAAATAAATTAATAAAATATGTTATAATTTTTTAACCTTTTTTATAATATTAAAAAATTTTATTACTAAATGTACCTAATAATAATGCTTTTCGTGAGTTACTTTGCTTTTTTCTTTTATCAATTAGGTGAGGACAAAGAAGAATTTTTTACTTAAATTTAAATTAATAAAAAAATTATTTGTTTAAGATTCCAAGTCTTGTCCATCATGAAAAATATATTTTATTCTTTAAAATTATTAAAATAATAAAATAATAAAAAATATATTTTTATAGATAAAATATGAAAAATACTTTTATTAATTAAATAAATTTTAAAATTTAAAATATTATTTCTCATTGACCTTGAGCAGGCTTTAGACCGGACAAAGCTTTTGCTTGAGGCATGGCCACTCTATTAAGGCCAGCCCAATTTATTTCCAGCTCTGTCGGGTCTGGTCTTTTCAAGACGGTCCGAAAGTTAATCCATTGGGTTTAATGGACAAGTGGCGTTTTATTTATCCAAGTACCAAGATGCCGAGCAAAGGCTGCTAAATTATGACTGTAGCTAGCTAAATCAAGTAGCCCGGACATCAAAGAGTGAATCGGGCAAAAGAATATAGGGTTGTCTAGAGTCTAGACCCTAAGCTATACAAAACGAGATATTTACTTTATCAGAAAAAATATATATTTACTTAATTTTTGATTTGTTAAAATAAAATAAAATTATAATATAATAGTTATTTTATGAAAATGAAAAAATTAAAATAAAGTAACTGTAATAATAATTTAATTTAATGAAATAAAATAAAATATTATGAAATTTAAATCTTCAATCAAAAAAATTTAAATTTTTTAAATTAATTTTATATTATATTTAAAATAAAAATAATTATTTAATGAAAAAGTACGAAATAACTACTTCAAATTTTTGAGAAATTGATCATTCCACGAAATATTGTTCCACTTAAAAAAATCAATCATTTCAGAAACCTGTTATTCTATGGCTACATCACTAAATCACACCAGATAGCACGTGGCATAGTGTTACAATATCAAACAACTACGTTTGTGAATCTAACATGCTATTACAATGTTGGAGAGCCTAGCCAACTTGAATCTAGTCTCTTCCTTAATATCTACGAAAACCTGGCATTAGTTCACTGCATACTTCCACGTGCTCTGCAGTTCCTTAATCCACTGAGTTTAATCAAGAACCCCTTTTTTTGATTAAATTAAATATTCTGATCTATCCAAGAAGCCCATACAAAAAAAAAAGCAGAGGAATATGATATTAATTTCTTGCACATTTCAGTAATATTTTACACGGCGTCCTGAATCCTGATGCTTCAACATACAAACCAAAAGCAATTGATAACCAAAAGGGCAAATATGTTAAAAATCAATCTGTTGCTTTTTTTTTTTTTGAGACAAAACTTCTACTGTTGGGTGTCAATGTCGATTCCTGCTTCGATAGGCCAATTTACCAGTCTCTGTCGGCACTTCATCCCAAGCCTCTTAACTCTTTTCCGGGCTAACAACTTTGTTGTTTGGTTTGCCATTGTTCCCTCCCTATAGCTTGTCGATAAAAGAATTTTAATTCATCAAATGCAGACATCGGCGAAGCTCCTCAAAAATAAACAAGTAGTTAAAGAAATACGTGCTATCAGGCTTTACACATGCAAGGAGTCAGGGGGTTCTCCCAAATATCATAGTTTGGGAAAGTCTCTTCAGGCAATCCAGTGCGTGTCTGGTGGGTGACGACCACGTCCTCGACAAAATTTGCCCACCCCATATAAGGATCCCCAAAGGATTTTGACATAAGACCCTTGTCTGGTTTTATAGATTTTTGACGGTGACCCATGTACCTTCTCGCCCCGATTATCAATTTAGCAAAGTTGCCTCCATGTGTCATCACGAACACATCAGACTTCAGGCAGACCAAGAAATCAAGTGCTGCCAAGCTTGTTACATGCTTCCTGAAAACAGCTAATTCCTCCTTACTTGCCAACTCCTCCTTGGTAACCTGTTAGAAAGCCTTGTAATGATCATCTTAGCTTTGCAGTTCTCATATCTAACAAGGACAGTAGTACAGGAAGACTACGCTGGTCACACTTTATTTTTTCCTAAAATACTCTTGTCCAACACATATTCAAACATGATTACAAGGATACAATTCCCCAAAACCTTGAAAAAAGATTAAACATATCCATTTCAAACACATGCTCGTGCCCAGGACTCACCCAAGTCCAAACAATACTGCAACAAGAGATACTCCCAAGATAGATAAAATGATAAATGCTTTTAACAAAAAAAAAAAAAATCTACAAATAGTTTAAAATATGCATAGTAATAGAGTCCCTGGATATGGAAAAACGGTTCCAGACAAGAAGATTCTTTAGCATTTGTAGATAATAAAGATAAAAAAGGAACGTACCAGATTTGGGAACATGTTCCTTAAGGGTGCCATCCGGTTCTGACCACCATAAACCTGGCCAGAAGCAACATAAATCTGTGTTTCCTTGGGATAGCCCATTGCTCGAAGAATCACTGCCACTTCCCCAGGCTCAAGAGGACACCTTCCTTCCTTCCTCTTCTGCAGAGCCAGCTGCCAGAGATGGGATCCATTCTGCAATCACAGTCGCTACAGAAATAAGCATATCTGCGCCAACTTTTGGTTCTTGAAAACCAAAAAAGCTGAAAAGGCAAGTTGTTCTAAATCACCTTATACCGTCGAGGCCATTCTTTTCTTCTGTATTCTGCCATTCTAGCTTTCTCCTCCCTAGTCCCAACAAAATCACAGAATGATAGGCCCACCATCCCTTTCTCAAACCTAAGATGTAAAGCCCTGAATGCAATGGACAGTTAGTTACTCTGGAGTTAAAATTGCACGAATTCAGCATATTAGTTGTGTCTTAATGAAAATATTACATACATGTAAGGATTTGGACTTCCTGTGCGGTTCCTCATCCTCGAGACCAATAAATCCGCCATTTGTTCTATCTCTGGAAGAAATTTAAGAGCATGATAATTGACCCTGCATCTTAGCCTGTTGATTTCTTGTGGGACGTTATCATACCTGAACCAACACCCAAGAGAAATAGGGAGGGAGATAGAGTATAAGAGAATTAACATCCCAAGCCCATGTTTCTTATCTGAAAAGGAAACATTTGAAAGTAATATGACACATATCTACAACATCCATGACTTACCCAAGTCTATCAACAAAAGGTTTTAAGGACATTATCTTCTTCTCTTTGATCCGAGGCAGCACATTGTCAATGTAAAATTGTGCCGGAGCATATTTTGGAATGTTCTTCACTGTCCGTCTATTACACATCACAAAATCTCTCCATGTAAACAATTCCAGTGGCGAAAAATTGGCACAGCTTCAGATGCTTTGTTAATTTTCGAATTCTCATGGCATTTTTTAAGTATAGACATCATTACCAATGAAGCCTATGATTTAATGCAACAAGCTGCAAACAAACTATGATACACATCTAGCAAGATGAAGGCCTGGCTATTGATTCTAACATATACGAAATAAGACATGAGCAACATACTTTCTAACATTTTCTTTTTGAAGACAGTTGGCAAAATTATGCCATTGTTTCCAAAATAAAATAAAAGTTTAATATAATCTATCAGGTAATCTAAAACAATGGAATGAAAATTTCTGGTATGTTGTCTATTAAAAGTCATTATGAAAGAAGTCCCAATCCTTCAATGTCCACAGCGGACCAACACTCCCTCCCCCCCCCAACCTCTAGCTTTTGTGTCTCTAAGGACTTCATGCGCATAATGAAGTCATAATCACAACATTGAGGAAAATCATGATGCCATCATGACTGAAGCAAATACATAGAAGCAAACAGCTTCTAACTTGGCAATTGAAACCGACTAATTATAATTGCAAATCCAGCAGAGAGGCAGAGAATCATCAAAAATCACCTTATACTTGTAAATAAATCTGATTTATCAGTAAACCACTCAGGTATGTCACGAACAATTCGCACGTCATCCTTCAAGTAGTCAATGAAATGGTCAACATCAAAAATGTCTTCAAATTTCCTGCACATAGTTTTACAAAACATTACAAACAAAAGCATGAAATGGAGTTGCTGCAGTGATGCAGGGTGGAGATGATAGGAAATAACTAGAACACAAAAGAATTGAAAATAGTGGAGAAAGATAACGCTGTAGAGATATTTAGGTTTAGAAAAAAACCTTTTTGATAGAATAATAAAATAATAATCGAATACTTTGTAGCAACTCCCTAGATGCATATATATAGGC
>JBBYHL010467337.1:0-14006 GCA_038381835.1 Adansonia madagascariensis | reverse complement strand
TGATTTAGAAAATGAGTGAGCATTTTGACGCTTTTTGATAAAAAAATTATTGTGAATGAGGATGGTAAAGATGTAAAAAAAAATCATGCTTTGATACGAGCCTATAGGAGGTCAAACCATGTTCTCGAGGCTGATCAGGATGATATAGTGACATTCGAATGTCTTGAGATAAAGCTTGAGAAAACAACTCATTTTGACCATAACCAAAAATAGGGGACAGCGTCGCACTATCTCACTTTCTGAATTTATTCTAAATTGGTTTGAAGGTTTTAGAGGGTGAACAAGATACCATTGGAAAGGAAACTCAACGAGGGTCAATCTAAAAATATTTCCAATATCCTAAAACATCACTTTTTCGAGGGAATAAAGTTTCAAATTTGGATTAATTACGCTATTGGCAGAGCATACAAGGGACAGGATGTGTCAAAATTTAAAGAATCACCCCAGACTCATTTGGTATCGAAAAATTACAAATGATACCTTTTGAAAAGGGAATTTCATGAAGTTTTTAGGAAATATGTTTAAAAGATTTGGAAAAATCATTTAGTGGGTCTGAATGGCTCGATCAAAATACATTTTGTTGATTCTAGTGTTTTGGATAGTTTAGATTTGAAAAATCATAACTCTTTCATCCGGAGTGATCCGGGGGTGAATAAGACATCTTTTTAAAGAGAAAAATATCAAAAAAATCATGAAAAATCATTTGAGATTTTAAACTAATTTTTTAATTCACAATAATTGTGCTACCAGCAGGAGATAAAGCAAAGTGGGGGATATTTTTTATTTTTCTTTGTGTTTTCTGGTCCAAACTCGGGTCATTGACATTCAAACGTCCATGATTGAAGGGAAAGAGTGGCATGAGCATTATGAACTCATTTGCACAGCCTTGGAGTAGTTTGGGATGATGAAATAACCCATTGATCACACCACTCAAGGTTTTAACTCAAACACAAGGCATAAACATTTCGGGAACAAGTGCAAGGCCATTTTCATCAAAAAATCAGAACTTTTAAGCTCGTTTAATCAGGATTCCAGATTTGGAAAACTTAATTTTCCTTAAGATTTTTTTGCTAACTTTAAGGAAAATACTAAGTTCATGTTAATCCCCATTGGTTAAGGTTAACATGCTTGGCTTACAGAGATTTTGAAAATCAATTTTTGACAGCATCAAACATGCAGTTAGATAAGGAGAAGACAATAAACATAAGAGGGGATGGCATATAACATGAATGGGGATGCTAACTTTGCTAATGGTCTCGACAAAGAAAGTGTTATGCACACATTTCATGAAGTGAAGCATGCCGAAAATGATAATGATTCATGACAACATGCAAGTTAACGTATACACATGCTTGAAACATGATAGGATAAGGATTTATGAATGGATTAAACATAACATGATGCATGGATACGACATAAAATGTATGACCAAGAGCTGTCAAAATAATAAGGATGAAATAAGACACTTTGCAAATCAAAAAGGGCATCAAGGCATCTAAATCCTAAGCTATCACAACCAAAAATCACAATAATGCATGAGAATCCTAAGAAGGTGGTGGAAGCATGGAAAGATCACTAAAATGATGAAGATGCTAAAAAACCAAAAATGAAAGTGATTAAGTAGGAAGTTATACCAACGAAGCTTCAATTTTGGTCAAGTGGTTGGAGCAGTAGAGATGGCCTAAATTCCCTTCTTTTCCTTGTTGTTAATCAGCAAGAAACGTGAGAAAAAGAAAGGCTTTAGTTCTAGTATGGGTGAGGATGATTTTTCAGAGTGTATAGCAGCTGGGAGTGAGTTTTTTGTGTTGTTTTTGGATACTGAGTGAAGGGCTACGAGATTCTATTTTTTTGTGTGCATGAGTTGGGAGAGCTAAAACAAGCTGGAAAAAAAAGATCTTTCAGCTGAGATATTGATGGCCTATTTATACCAGCATTTTAGAGCTAAATTGAAGTTATTTTTGGTCATTGCTCAAAAGGACAAAGTTATGACAGTTGATAGCTATAGGGTGGCTATAGTAAGCAATTTGTTGCCAATATGATGGACATAGGGTGGCTGGTTTGATTGCTAAAATCAGATACCAGCAAGTAGGGTGGTTAATGGTGATCTTTGTTAACAAACAAGGGAGGAGTAAGGTGATCATATGACTTTAACCCTTTACGATCCAATTTGGACTTCAAAAAATGTTTTGATTAATTCACAAGTCTAAATTCATAATTTGATACAGGTTTTGATCTTTTTTGATGCAAAAACAAGTTAAAATCGAGCTTTAGATTAATGGTGGACAAGTTAAAAATGCCCTGATCATGGAAAATAGCCTGCATGCATTGATACATTAAAGAATATATCGATACATTGAAGAATGTATCAATACATTTGGTCTAAAAACCCTCAAATTTATCGATACAATGAACATTTTATCGATATAATGATCATTGTATTGATACTATGAAACATTGTATCGATACAATGGAGCATTGTATTGATACATGTTGATATGTATCGATACATCTACTTTACAGAATGTAAGTTTTGGTTCTTGCATGGCCTAGTATGAATACATGAGTTCATGTATCAAGACATAAACTCACGTATCAATACATTTACACATTGTATCGATACGAATGGGGATATTTTAAATTTTTAGGTTGTTAGAGCATTGTATCGATATATGAGGACCATGTATCAATACATTCAAGCAAAATTATGAATTTTCCCATGTCTTTTGTCCCTGAAAACCTAGAACTTCGTCATTTGATGCCACATCTTTGCATTTTTCTTTAATATGATCCATAGGCATTCTTGACCTCCTCAAAAAGACTTTTTCACTAGGCAACTTGTCGTCCAGCGATCGTCACTCCCTTTCACGTCCATGTCTCAAATTGCTAAAAATTAGCCTAGATAAAATAAGGTGTCTACATTGTTCATATTCATTTGGAAGTATTTCTCTATTAATATTTAAATATATCTTTGCAAATTTGAATAGCTGCTTTGCTTTTTACATATCTGATGCATGACTGAATGAATTTCTTATTCTCTATAACATTCAATAGAGAGAGCTTACCGTCTCAGTAACATTAATTTATATTATAATAAAGTGGTAGACTATTGTGGCCTCGTGCACCACTTCAATCACATTTTTATTTACAAAAAAGTTGAACATTGTGGTCTCATATGCCATTTTGTTAATCTCCTATATATGAGTTTTTCTAATGGAAAAGTCAACCATTTTGGTCCTGTGTGCCACTTCCATCACTCTTCCTAATACAAGTAAACTTAATAGAGAAGTCAGCCATTGTGGTCTTATACACCATTTCTTTCACTCTCTTATATACAAGTTCTTCCAATTGAGAAGTCAACTATTGTGGTTCTATGTGCCATTTCATCACTTTCCTCATTACAATATGCTTAATGGAGAAGTCAACCATTATGGTCTCACATGCCACTTCTGTTACTCCTACATACAAGTTTTCATATAGTGAAGAAGTTGGTCGTTGGGGTCTTATGCGCCACTTCCTTCACTTTCTCATATATAAATTCTCCAAATAGAGAAGTAGACTGATATGGTCTCATACGCCACTTCTGTCTTACAAATTCTTACATAGTGGAGAGGTTGGCCATTCTGGCCCCATGCACCACTTTCACCATTCCCACAAACAAGTTCTCATATAACAATAAAGTTAGCTGTTATGGTTTCATGTGCCACTTTTGTTCACACTCTTATTCGTAAGTTCTCATAATGGAAAAATAGACCATTGTGGTCTCATGTGCCACTTCTTTCACTTTCCTACTCACATAAAGTCTCTCAACGATGGGGTCGGTCATTGTGATCTTGTGTATCACTCTTGTTAGTCCTACATATATGTATATATATAAGTTTATCCAAGAGGTAGAGCTTAATGTTGTGGCATTTGCACATATCTCATTGAGCCAATTGTCACTAGCTCCGAGTCCATCATCTTCAAAAAATAATATGTTTCTCATGTTGCATGCCAAGTAAGATGCTCCTAATGCTACATGCCAAGACTTGCATACTCTTAACATCTCACATACTCCCTTACTTATATGTTATGATGTTATCTTCATTCTTATTTATATTTTGGATTTTACCCTATATAAATGGTTCGTTACGTAAATTATTATGCAAGATGTTTTTCATGCAACAAGTAAAGTATTTATGCAAGATATTTTTCATGCAACAAGTAAAGTAAGATAATGCTAACAATATTATCTCAAGTAAAATACAAATTCAACACAGAATGCAGGCAAGCATGCTAAAGATAAGCTTGCACTTGACAATTATTGCAAGATGTAGTAGTCTCGTAGAACAAGTACACTATGTAACTCACTACCAAAGCTTTACGCTCTCTGCCCTTTAATGACACTCTGCAATAAAGAAAAATAAAAAAAAAGAATTCTTGCAAAACAACATCAAAAGCGCTAAGCAAGTGTTCTTATTAAATATCTTTTAATTTTATGCAATAAGAGAAAAAAAGAGTTAGCTTGTGGACTATTTGCGAGCAGTTGCAGGTAGCATGCAAGCATTTGCAATAACAGGTAGTCCAAAAAAAATTTTAAAGTGCCATGTGTAGGCAATATTAGTAAACAAAAAATTATATATATTTCTAAAATAAATTCAATGTCCAAGACATATAATTTGTTCATGTAAATTCTTTAACTCCGCTATTTCCATTTTGGTGCATTACCACTTGGTGTTTTTCAAAATCTATCCCATGTTACCTTCAATGAATAGGTTGCTTTTATATAGGGCTTAAAAGTGGTGACTTTCATAAAAAAAATTGATTTGTAGAGGGAGGCCCAACATATACGTTGTTTATACTAAACTATTAGTCTAGGTCTAACTTGTTTTTAAAGCTTTATATATTTAAAAAATATATATGTTTTAAGACATAAAATATTGTTAAGTTATTATTTAAAAAATAATTTCTCGCAGATAATGCCTCGCAATTAATATCTTGTGAAATATTATCCTGTAGACAATGCCTTGCGGAGCATTACCTCACAGACATTGTTTTGCAGATAATATTTTATTAAGTAATATTTTGTTAGGTAATGTCCCTAGAGTAACGCTCCGACGGGCAAGGATGATGCCTCTCCTGATGATAAGTTAATATCTCATGGGTAAGAAAATGCCTTTCTAGGTATTTTGACTACCTTTTTATTATATTGGTTCATGCCCATAAGTGATACAAATTAGATTTTATGGATTCACCATTTTTATTTGAAAATTATAGCTCCAATTATATCATCATTATTACATCATCAAGTCCATAAAGCTGTTTAGTACACAAACTCAAAATGATTTGTTTTGTATTTATCATTTTTCTTTAAATCAACCAATCATATTTTCATTGCATTCTTTTATGCATGTTATGATTATTTAATTGTAATTTAAGATATTTATATTTTCATGGTAATTATGCTTATTAAAAATAAAACATTTATTTATTTTATTTGAGATTATTTTTTTAATTCTCATATAAAGTTCACTAATTTTTTAAAAATTGTTTTATTATTATTTTAAATTTTATATCAATATTATAAGTTTAATTTTATAGTGTTTTAATTTTATAGATATCTTATTTATTATTACAATTTTTTTCTTATGCATGAGAATCTCTTAGGAAATAAATTCTCATGCAATGGGCAAAATGTAGATGCTATTTTTGGCCAATAACTTATGATATAGGTACTTTGTTAGAAGTATATTGGCACAAATATTTTGATACAAGTATTTTAGAAAAAGTACTTTGGCATAGCTACTCTGACAGAAATACTTTGACATAAGTACTTTAGCAAAAGTACTTTGATATGAATACTTTGGTAGAGGTACTCTAGCACAGGTATTTTGGCATGGGTACTTTGGTTCAAATACTTTGATAGAAATACTTTGGTATAGGTACTTTGGTAGATGTACTTTGGCATAGGTACTTCAGTACAGATACTTTGGCTTAGGTACTTCAACACAGATACTTTGACACAAGTACTTTGGTACAGATACTTCGATGCAGGTACCTTGGTAGAAGTGCTTTGGTATAGATACTTTTGCATAAGTACCTTGGTAGAGGTACTTTGGCACAGATACTTCAAAATAGGTACCTTGGCATAACACTCTTTGGCAGTAGCATTTCTTCATAGTAGCGTTATTTGGCACGGCAAGTGTCATGTAGTAAAAATTATGGAGTTGGTCATGAAAGGTTGGTAGGATTTTTGGGTTTTCTCCACACTTGGGATGTCTTACAGAGTATGGCTTGGAAGCTCAGATAGGGAAGTCCATTTCTTAACCTTTTCTTGGAATACAAGTGCTATCCCTTTTCCATTGAACAGATAGTACATTTTTAACCAATGTCCACCTCCAAAACACCTCTAAGGGAGTAACTTCCTGTAACCACCTCAACCCACTACTTTTATAACCTCCATCTCTTAGTAATCGTTCAATAGCTTCCCTTGGAGAGGCTATAAATAGCGATCTTAAAGCCTCATTTAGGATCTTTTGGTATTTTGGAAAAACTTATAGCTATAAAGAATTCTTTGTAATTCCTTTTCTCCAAATCCTACAACCACTGTAATTTTCATCATTCTCAACCACTTAAGCCTTCATCACAATTACCTACCACCACACCTATTTTTTAGGGTTTACTCCAATCTTCCTCTTTACCATCTTTCTATTATATCCTATTTTACTGGTATTAAAAATTTCCTCACCTATTCAAAAAGAACCTTCTACAATAAAAAATCATGACTTTCAACAAATGAAGATTAATCAAAGTCTTAAAGACCGCTGCAATTCCATGTGGAAAAATTTAAACTTTTAAGTCAGTCTACTGTTTACAGCAACATGATTGCTGACAAGAGTATACAATTCAATGAACGAGTAGGTCCTGCATCCAGTTGGGTAGTTATATTAAACAAGCATGCATCTTTGAATTGGAAGAAAAGGTTGAAAATTCACATGGCAGATAACTGTCAACATTTTAGTAATTTGTACATAGAAGATATCAAATTTGAAAGTTTACTTTCCACCCTGCCTTTTTTTTATAAGCCAAAATTTTTAGTCAATAAAAATCGTGACCACAATACATAGCTCCACAAATTACACATGACGTTCCCTTACAACTAGAACAACATTGGAAGCTTTAAAACAGAACAAACAAACAAAGTCAACTTCAACTTCTTCCTACACATCGAAATCATAGACAGCCATAAAAAAAAAGAACATGGTCACTGAGTTGGAATAAGAATAACGAGTCTTCTCAGATTTGTCAGAATCATTCCACCACCTAGTGTGTAATTTTACTTTCTGTAAACACCAGCTTTAGCTAAAGCATTGGCCATACTGTTTACTTCTCTAAAAATTTTATTGTCATAGCCCATATATCATATACTAGCAAATCTTTCACCCTATCTACTGCGTCGTTCCCCTCCCTGGGAATTTGAGCAATGGTCCGGTTGATAATATCAGATTTGCTCAATTCAACCTTTCTAAGGATATTCTTATGTCTCCATGGTGCCTTTCTTGTAGCTTTATTCCAATTGAGCAACCGTCCTGTTTCATTTTATTTTATTTTATTTTACTTAGTAATTTTTTTGGTTAGGATTTTTATCAATTTTTTGTATTAAACATTTGATTGGGCCTAAGATAAAACCTAATTTTCCTAGTTGGGTCTAAAGCCCAAAAGCCAAAATGGAGTCCAAATCAAATCTAAGTATAATTGGGCCTAAAAGTAACTTAAAAGTCCAAAAGCAAATGAAATTAATATTAATTTAAGAGTTAACAATAAATTAAAAAAATTTATTTAAGGTCCAAAAATCATATTAAGATCAATAATTGATTCAAAGTCTCGGATATAATTGGTATCTACACTAATTGTCTACTTTTCTTTCATATCTACATTTAATTAGTTTATTAATTCCCTATATATCCTTTAGAATTCACAAATTTCATTTCTTAAGTAATTATTTTTTCTTTAATTACAATATAATTAATTAATAAGATCGTGGTATTATCTTATATTTTATATGTGGTTCATGTGTCATGTAGTTATTTGTATAAAAAATTATCTGTAGTCATTATTCATTAATATTTTCTATAAAAATGGTAAATTATCAAAAAATAAAATATAATATATATCAAGTAATTTTAGTCATTTTTTCAGCAAATTTAGTTTTAAGTTTAGGTTTTACCCTTATAACAAATAATTGAGTAATAACTAATTAGAGGTGCTTCTTTCGTATAATCCTGCTAGTTCTTAATTCTTAATTTTATACTCTTATTTATTCTTCAAATATAACCATTTGCCTATTTTGATTCAATTATTAGTATGAATAATGATATTTATATATATGCATGTTGTTAGTTTTTACCATGCAAGTATATATAGCACAACAAATAATATAGCGATAAAGTAAAGTGTCAATTCAACAAGGAGTTATTACCAAATTCATTAAGTACTAAAATTATAACAACATAATCTTATTCAAACAAAAGACTAAAAATTAAAAATTAAAAATTTAATAAAAGAAAATAATAATCAAGAAAACAATAAATGAGAAAAACCTAGGATTATAATTCCTTCAAATACTTTATTTTAATAAAACCATAATCTCTTAACTTGACTAATGATAATGAGCTGTTAATTTAAAATTTTAATTTATTTATAAGTGTTTTCCATTGGTGTTATAAAATATCTCTTTTAAGCAATTTATTATGTTTCTAAGCAAATTAAATTAAAAAGAAACTCATTAAGCTTAAACTCTAATTTGGTTACACATGACATACTCGTATATTTCGATCTTACATGCATATCAATTCATCGTAATAAATAAATATGAAACATATATTATTCAATCTAGGTGTAAATACAAAATTCCTTTTTTTATGTTTATAATGGTTATCAAATCAGTCTGATTGGTGATCAAAGAACCAGAAGCATTAAGTATAAGATTGAATAAACAATTTAAATATCATCAAAATCAAGAAAAATAATAAAATAATCTAAACTACATTTTTGGTTGCATTGCAACTCTAGAAAAATAAATCTAGTTCATGATAAATAAAGAAAACATAAAGTAAAGGAGTTTCACCATCGTAACAATACAAGAAAGAAAAAACAAGGGATTAAAGAAAAGAGAAAAAGAGTTGTTGGTTTTTAATTTCCAAGCTTCTCTAAATCATTCTTCCTTTATACAAAGTCTAATGGTTTGGTTGTTGCTCTCCTTTTTTTAAAAAATTAGGGTCAATAAAGTTCAAAGTCTTAAAGTCTACACCCTAAAAAATCTTATTTATATAAATAGCCAAAACCTTAGAAGGAGAAACTTCATGCACAAATAACATGAGTAGTTTATTTTAGAAAGTTGATGAGCTGGGTCAACTTTGCTTCTTTATCGAATTATCACACCTCAGAAACTTTTTCAAGCTTTAAACCTACAAAAATACAAAAATACTAAATTACTAAATAATTTGATCATAAAGAAAATAGATAACTTTAATGAACATAATGTGACCAAATAACTCTATTTTATAGAGTTATATATGCATACTATAAATTATAATCTATTTACAAGTTCAAGCTAGAGTTCATCAGACTAATTATTTTCATAATTAATAAAATTAATTTATAGTTTTTTGAATTTATTTTATCTCTTATGATTTTGTTTTTTTTTTTGAATAAAAAACTTGAAATAGAATAAGATATGATAAAGAGAAAAAAAAGGAAAAAAAATAATATTCAATAAATAAATAAAAATGCATAAATTGTGGCCCTTGGACATAAAAAAGTGAAAAACTATATCTAAAGCCCAAAAGTCAAAACAAAGCTCAAGATGAAATTTTTTCAAGTACAGCTAGGTATAAGATTAACTTAAAAGTCCAAAAATAAATAGATCCAATATTAATTTAAGAGTCAATAATAGATTAAAACCAAATTTTATTTAAGATCCAAAAATCATAATCAATAATCAATTCAAAGTCCAGAATAAAATTGAATGTCTATTGTCTACGCTGTGCCCTTAGAAAATAAGGCACATCCATCCTTAAAATATTTTTGAGGACAAAGAAAAGAGTGTTTCTCTTGGGGTGATTATTGAAATGAATAACTTGTTCGGCTATGCTTATATAGCTACTATGAAGTAGCTAAAAGATTAGAGTTGCCACCAATCATTTGGGTTAGGTATGAACACCTATTAAAACCAATCCTTTTAAATTTTCAAAACATTTTTTAAAAGGATTGATTTTAAGGTTTATATGTAAACCAGAGTAGGTAAGAGGTTTAGAAATCGATTATGAGTGGGGAAGGATTAGCAACCCTACGATGCCATGAATTGGTACCATCTAGCCATGTATTATGGTGGATTCGATGATTTTAAGTTTTATTATTCTAATATAACCCCTAAATGCTTAAATGAATTTTCTTGAAGGAAACCCGAGTTTTGTACAAATTCAAAGTTTCTATGCTCCTCGTTTATGAAGGAAGCAAAGAATAGAGTTTTGGTAAAATAATTTTCTGAATTTAATTTAAGGTATTAGGATTAAGCACCCAAAGGCCCCTTGGTTTAATGATTTTGAAAAAAAAAAATTAATTGAATTCCATGAATGCATCACCATCATGAAAAGAAAGAGATTAGTATTGCCATCATAATCGTAACAAATGTCTCATGAAATAATAGGAAAGCATAGAAAAAGGGTTGATAGGGAATGCCTTTCTTGATTTTCATTGATTATTTGAAGAAATAATCGGTTGATAAGACTAGGTTGGACTTGAAAGGTGATTAAGGCATAAAACTAAGTGTTTGCTAGATAAATTTTGAGAAAAACCAAGACAAAGGTTGAAAAACTAAAAAAGGCAAAAATTGGTGAAAAATTCAGATTGAAAAATAAGATCATTTTGGAATTTTTATAGAAAAATGATATTTGGTTTAAATCGAGGAGGAATTACTGAAAACTCATAGAGTGTAGAATCCTTTAATAGCTTATGCATGACCCAAAATCCTCTCATAAGACAAATCAAACTCATTTCATGGCATTTGAACACCTTTGAAAAGTGGAAATATAGAGCTCTAAATTTGTATAAGTGCTGGAAAGCTAGGGATAGCTTACGTTATCTGGCTTTTTGAATTTATTCTTGACTTGAACAGACCCTAAACGAGGCAAATGATATGTTCTTAAAAAGGCAATTTAACCAGGATTCACCTAAAAATAGTGAAAAATTCTCAAGTAATATTTCCAAGGTGAACAATATTTTTGAATACAATTGTAGTAGAAGAAATAGGAGAATTGCGAAATTATCTAATAAAAAACACCTTGAATTCATTCAGACAAGATAGCAAACGATATACTAACAAAAAGTTGATTCAATTTATTTTAAGTAAAAATTTAATAAAAATCCTTTTATAGGTAAAAAATAGTAAATCATAGGTGCTAGTCATAAATTTAAGGGTTCTAAACAATACATTGTTAAAAAATCATAACTACCTCATATGAACTTGAAAAGTTACATATGATAGCTTGTTAAAAATAAAATTTTTGAGTGAAAAAATCTTCAAAATTTTCATAAAATAATATTTTTAATTTGACCTACTATTGTTGCCATTAACTAAAATAGGGGAATTAGGGTTTTTGGTTACCAAACTGCAAATTATGACTTAGACATTCGACTGCCTAATCATAAGGGTCCATACCAATATGTTCTCAAGTCCATCACAAGTCCCTAAAAAAAAAGGCACCTAGACGACTCACAAATGATGCATGGATTGGTTAGGAGAACTAAATTGGCCATTGAGCATTAGAATGCTCTTTGGCTCTTTTCCATCATTAGGAGGACTATCTTAGACAGATACTAGGCATTGGAATTGCCATTTCCAGAGGCTATTATAGCCCTTATATAGTAGCTATTTATCCTATAATGTCAAGTAGAATCAATCAAACAAGATAGTAAAACAACGCTCGATATTAGTTGGCTCCAAAAATTAATTAGAGATAGTTTGAAACAAAATTTTTGTGGCTTTTTCCAGCCATGAATTCAAGCGTTTAAAGCCTTGATTTACCCATATTTTGATAGCATTGTTGAACATAGCCATAGTTAGTCCATTGTTTTAGACTATAACCATAGGTTTTCTTAAGGGTTTAAAAAATAGAATTTTGGTACTTAAAGCAACATGCATTTCATCAAACATAACCTGCTACATTGAGAGGTATTGGAAAAGAAGTAGTGTAACTCCAGGATTAGTGGAAAATCAATCATATCAATGATAACTTACACTTGTCTATGTTAGAACATCATAAGTATTAGTTAATGAAATCCCTTTTAAGATTGAATTGCTCAAATATGAGTTTGAACAGAAAAAACAACCTTCACGAAGGAAATTACTCACTTAAAGGAAGAAAAGATTTACTTAGATATGGATCTCTATCCTCGGGATGGTGAAATGAACTGGGTTGTCAAAGAGAAACTACGTCAAGGAGGATCATCATAGTCTAACAAAAAACTATGTGGCACGTAGTAAAGTAAGCAAATCTTGATGCCTTGGTAAGTCATCAGTTAAATGGAAGATAGAAATTGCTACCCTCGAAAAAAGTTGCATCAATGGAAAGAAGAGGCCAAGGTCAATAAGGAAAAGCTTCTTAGAACCTGCACCTTTATATCATCTTAAGAAAGGAAAAATGGATGAAGTCATGGACATTTGAACATCCATAACACAAGGAAAAGAATACTATGGGCATTACAAGTTCATTCAACAATCCCAAAGTAGCTTGGGATGATGGAACAACCCATTGACCATGCCACCATGAAAGTGTTAAACTCAAGATCAAGGCTTAATATTTTTTTATCAACTAAAAAGATTATTGTAATTTGAAAAGCAACATCTTTAAACTTATTTCACCATGAATCGAGATTTGAAATGTTTAATTTGCCCCAAGATTGGAAGACCAATTTTATGAAAACATTAAATCCATGCTATTCTTCATCTATTGAAGGTAGCATGAACTTAACTTAGAGATTTTTTTTAAAAATTAGATGTTTAGCAAACAAGCAAGCATCTTAACAGAGATGTCATGAACAAAACATAACATACTCAAAGATGAACAGGGATAACACATGCAAACACATAAAAATGACATTTTGACATGGAAAAGACAACAAAAATATGCAAGGAGATGACAAATAAGATGCATGGAAATGATGACTTCATGATTGGCATAAAAAATCATGCTATGGAAGATGACATAAACATATTTGTGCAAAGAAAAGCATGCTAGATTTTTCAAGACAGCATTTTTGTGCCATGAGACCCCTTAAAGTGCAAGAAAATGCAAAAACATACTCAATGCATGTTAGGAAGAACATTTAAGTAAGTGTTAAGCATGTAAAAATAGTTGAAACATGACAAAAAAAATCCACGAATAAGGGAATGCTTTGATGATGAATGAAAGAAAAGATGTTTGGCCTACCAAGCAACATCAAGGTATAAAAAAAACACGAAAATCCTAAGACTACCATAACCAAGGCAACAATAATGTATAGGAGTCCTGAGATGGTTATGATAGCATAAATACTTTAGTGAAATGATGTAAGTGTTGGAAATAAGAAAATAAATAGAGCTAGCTGATAAAATATACCAAAAGCCTCAAGCTTTAACCATTTTCTTTGAGTAGAAACTTTGAACTCATTTTTTCCTTCTTTCTAAAGTTAAACAACTAGAAAATAATGGAAATAAGGGGCTTTTTAGTCAAGATATGGATAGAAGAAAGTTTTGACACGAAATATGAGTGGAATAAAGGTTTTTGAATGGTTTTTAGTGGTGGTTTTGAGGAGTTCCAAGAATGAAGAATGATTTCCTAGTTTTTAGTGGCTACTGAATCTTAAAGGAATGTTTGGAAATAAGTGTTTTCTTTGTCAAGAATATTTATGCTACGATTTTTCTCTAGTCTCTATCTTTTTTTTAATGTCCTTTCAACTAGGTCCAAGGTTGGCATATATAACCATGTGAC
>JBBYHL010467326.1:0-14007 GCA_038381835.1 Adansonia madagascariensis | reverse complement strand
TCATATATTTATACCTATATTTAAAATTATCTTATTTACTTTTAGTTTATGCTTAGTTGTTTCTGGGATATCTCCTTTTCAAACAGTCAAAAAGTAGTAAATATGTCACTCTGAGTTACAGAAGATTCCTATATTTTGACCTAACTTTTTTTTTTTCCCTCTCACTATTAACTTTAATTTAATTTTTCTTATAAAATTGCATATTTATCCTTTTTTACTAAAGAATTGGCTAAAATCATAAATTTTTTTTACCTAGTTTTATGTCTTATTGGACATTATAATAGTTATGATTATCTAATTTTAGATTTTAATTCTATAGTTAAAATATTTATTATCACCCTAAAGTTTATTTAATAATAACTAAATCTTATGATACACTCGAAAACACATGAAATTTTATTTTTGATATAAAAATAAATAAATAAATAAAATATTTGGTAATTATATGTCAATGACTTAGTGAATGAAAAGTTTAAAACAGTTTTTAATAATAATAAATTTACGGTTAATAGGTATGGTATAAGTGAATTTGAATTTAAATTTTTTAAACTTAATGAGTTAAGAGTAATACTGAACTTAATCACTAGTATCGTATATAGTATAGATAGATAATAAGAAATTTATTTGATATATTCTTTAGCTAATTTAAGAAAATGGCACAAATTCTCATAAAGTATAATAATAAATACGTAACAAGGAACACACTTGATTAATTTTTTAATCCCGATTATGAAATTTTAAAGTTCTATTGATAGTGTAAAAAACTGTAATCGTAATTATATGCTACAACAAAATGGCTAGTAATTTAGAATACACAAATAATGTTACTCTATAAATCTCTAATCTTTATATTACGGTGATTGAAATTAGACTTGTGTATAGGTCAATAATTCAAATGACTTGACAAGTAGGGATGAAGTCAAGAATTTTTTGTTGGGCCAAAATCAAAATATAAATTTTTAATGTTAAAATAAATTTTTTCTAATTTTTACTTAAAATAATCTAAAATAAAAGAAATTCGAGAGTCGACGAGTTGAGGACCCCACTTGCACCCAATCTTCGATCTTGCTGAAAAGTTTGACTGGTATTAAGTTGAGTATGAAATAAGAGATTTTATAATTTTTTAAATAATGAAACAAATCTTTTGATTAACTCAAACTCGATTCTACTCAAAACTAAAAAAGAAAGAGAACAAAATTTAAATTGTAATTCAACTATACCCACAAGTACTCCCTATTGGGAACTGATTCATCAAAAAAATTAGTGTTTCTGTTTGTTTCAAAAGCCTTTTTTTTGTTCTAATTTCTTTCCAAGACAGTCTTAATCACTAAACTTTTAATTCTTTGTTTGTTTCTTTACCATTTATAGAGAGCAACTTCCATTCACAAGCTAAACACAACTCTAAACTAGAGAACTTCCCCCGTTTTACCAACAAAAATCTTTGTCTACCATGAACTTAATCTCCATAGACTACTCTCACTAATCTTAGTACCCTGCAACAGCTCCACCCCCCCCTTTTTTTTTCCAAAAGAAAAAAAATTAGAATTTTTATTAATCATTAAAGTATTATACAATATATATTGTGGTCCAATCTAACTCTTGAATCACTCATTCTTACATAGTTTTTGTCATTTTCTCCTTGAAACTAAAAACATCCCTATGGAGAAACAGCTGCAACAAGCAGCTTCTTCTTCTTCTTCTATTTCTTTTTATTGTAAATAATGAATATCTTTTAGAATCTGCTCAAATGTCTGAGTCTGCATTGTTCTTGACCTTGGGTTCTCTCTGAATCTTGAACTTAAATGCCCTTTACTGCTATTACGCTCAGGTACATTTCAACATTATTTTTCCTTCCTTTTTTTTTTTTTTCTTTTCTTTTAATGAATCTATAGATTTCATTTTCTTCTCTCTTTGCTGTTGAATGGGGTTTTTTTTTCCTTCTCATTTTCTTCAGAAAAAGCTGCATATTTCACTTTTCAAGTTCTTTGCTTTCTTCATTCTTGATTTCTTGATCAAGAAAGTTGGTTTTTTATTGATGCATTGCAATTGTGATTCTATTTTCTTTTCTGGGATTTTTTTTAAGCTGACAGGAAGATTACATATAATGTGCATTCTCTGTGCCTTTGCAACTGTTTTTAGGTTCCATTTTTATTTGAAGTTTTAGGTTCCATTTATTGATTTTAAGCTGATAACTTTGTGGCTTATAAATTCTAACAGCTACTTTAGTCAGATAATTTTTCTTTCTAATTTTTGCACAGTTTTTGTTATATTTGTTTCTTGTTTGGTTTCTAAATAGAAAGCTTATATCACTCAATTAAGCTTAGTACAAGTGAAAAATGGCTTCTTTACTGAGTTATCAATTCAAGATTGGACTGAACAAAATAATTTAGCTTGATGGGTTCTTTAAAAAAAATAACAAAGATTTGGAAAACACAAGATTTGCTGACCTTTCTAGTTTTTAGTTTACAATGATATTTTGATGTATTTTGAACTTCTTTTAACATTGTTGTCTGAACAAGTTTTTGAACCATTTCTTAGATTATCCCTCTCTTTAATCCTGTATTTAAGTTGAAATGTTGATTTCCATTTTTTTTTAATAAATCATGCAATGTTGTATGATGAATGTTTGGTTCTTTTAATGAACATTTGAACCTTTTTCCCTAATCAAATCCGAGCTATATTGTTTTGACTCTTTACCTTTTTTTTTTTTTTAAATACTTATGTTTGACACCGATGTCTGATATGACCCTCCAAGGAGTCTTTAAATGCATAAAAAATTTTAAAAATATTACATATATCCGCACCAAATACTCACACCCGAGTCCAAGTAAAATAGACTGGCAAGTATTTGCACTTTTTTTTTTTACTTTCTTGTTCCTTTCTTGGCTACCAAGGTTCTCTACTTTTCTTTAGTTTCTGTTTTCATCTATGATTTGTTGTTATGATTTTCCTGAGTAACTGGACCGATAATGAATCTTCTTTTTGTTAGAAACTACTTCATATTCCTTTGCATCTATACCTTTTTTTTTTCCTGAATTATTCATGAATATTTAATGTACTGACCTTTTATTTTTGGTGCAAATCCTGAAATGGAAGTTGAAAACATCTCTCACATGGAGCAATATGAGGTATTAGAGCAAATTGGGAAGGGAGCTTTTGGTTCAGCTCTTCTAGTCAGGCATAAGCATGAAAAGAAGAAGTAAGATTGTGATTAATGCACGCTGCCTTCCTCAATTTATATTTACTTTACATATGAAATCTATATTACTCAGACTAGGGTGTGAGTGTCGGGTATGGATATGCGTCCAACACGGATATGTTCAATTTTTTTTCTAAGTTTTTCCATATATTTGGAGGACTTTGGAAGGTCATATCCCCATACATATATCCGGATATGCGCCGGATATGGGTACTTTAAGAAAAATGAAGAGTCGGAATAATGTAATATAAAATATACCATTAAAACAATTAAACGCGGTTGATTGATTTATAACTTTCTCGTTTCTTTGGGAATGATAAGGTATGTGTTGAAAAAAATCCGGCTTGCCCGCCAGACTGATAGGTCGAGAAGATCTGCTTATCAGGAGGTTTGTATAATTTATTGTAGGTTCTTTTTTTATCTTTCCATATATTCTTTTGCTCCCTTTATGATCTTCATATCACTCTATTTCATCGGAATTCTGCCGGGATCTCTTCATAGTAACTGAGTAAAGAAGATTTCCTAATTTATTTTGGTTGCTTTATATTTAATTAACATGTTGAAGGAAAAATACGATATTTGAATCCCGAATATGTAACCTATAATAGTTGTAACATATTGAAGTTTGACCCCGGACTAAAGTTTGTTCGAGGTTGATTCCCTACAGCTTGTTTCAATGGTATGGTCTTAGTTTAAATTCAATATATAGACTAACCTTTCAACTGGTTCATGTAGATGGAGCTCATTTCTAAAATTCGAAACCCGTTTATAGTGGAGTATAAAGATTCATGGGTAGAAAAGGTATGCTTATAACTTCATGACATTAATATCTGAACCTTCCCAGTTATCTATGGCATAAAACGTGTTGACATTTTGTCTTTGTTTTCAGGGTTGCTATGTTTGCATTATTATCGGTTATTGTGAAGGAGGAGACATGTAAGTTTCTGTTTCTTGATGATATTGAGATTTCTGAGATTATGCATTTATTTCCGTAAACTCGAAGAGCCTTGCAAGACCTTAGCAAATCTTAAAAAGGTGTTCTTTATAAAACAGGGCTGAAGCCATAAAGAAAGCGAATGGCATGCTTTTCTCAGAAAAGGTTTTTGTTTGTTCCCATGCTTTTCACTTATTCAATTCTTTTGCTGCTATGTTTCCATTCCACCTCTCATGTTGAAGTTTCTTTTTCACTTTTTATGTTGCCCCGTTTCTTCATTTTTTTTTAGTACTCATGTTTGACACATTTTCGGACATGAGTATGGGGATATGACCCTCCAAAGACCTTCCAAATGCATGGAAAAAAATAGAAAAAAGTGAAAATACTGCATCGGTTATATATTTGTATCTGACACTCTAACCTAGTCCGAGTAACATAGGTCATTTTCAACCCTTAGAAAACTTTTATTCATTGAATAATCATAATTCTGAAAATTATTGCATCTGAGCATGTTCAGAAACTATGCAAGTGGCTTGTTCAACTCCTGACGGCTCTTGACTATTTGCACTTGAATCATATTCTTCATCGTGATGTCAAGGTCAGCGACATACTGTTATGTTCTTATCAAAGGTGTTATTATCTTCCAAAATGCCACAAATTGCTTTCCAACTGATAATATTTTGATTCATGTTTTTTTTTTTTTCAGTGTTCAAACATCTTCTTGACAAAGGATCAAGATATACGTCTTGGTAAGTGATATTAGCATTTTTCGTATAATGCCTTTGAAAGGGATTATGATTTTCCCTAACAAAGATGCGATTGACACTGGTGCAGGTGATTTTGGACTTGCCAAAGTATTGACTTCAGATGATGTTACATCCTCAGTAAGTGATAATATGAATTAACTAACATTCGAGAATTTCATGCATCACTTGATTTTAATAATCATAATTTGGAGGAACACTATTTTGTTTTTTCAGGTTGTCGGAACTCCGAGCTATATGTGTCCTGAGCTTCTGGCTGATATACCATATGGTTCTAAGTCAGACATCTGGTCATTAGGTAAACATGCTCGTACATGACGGGTGCTTGCGTTTGTCAGTCGGTCTTGATACAGTTTTGAGTTTTTTATCTCTATATAATATGACTTGAAAATATGTTGTCCAGGATGCTGTATATATGAAATGACATCTCTCAAGCCCGCATTTAAAGCATTTGTGAGTTCTTTAGCCCTGTCTTTTTTTACTTAGTAGCCATTCACGGCTTGTCAAAATGCATCTTTTAGGTTAGTCAGTGTGTAGGACTTCTTCGACAAGGATTCCTAAAGTATATAGGTTTGATTGTTATATATAGTCTTCATGAATTATTCTACGTATGCATGTTGTTTTAGATAGTCGAATGAGAGGTTCAGTTCGACCATCTGTTTCATAGGCAGCCATACCATTTGTCATTATTCAACCTGTAATTTGCTTAGATCTTCAAGCGGTAACTTGGAATCTCTGTATCTATTTGATCCTCGTGAATTGCTTTTCATAGTTTGGGTTTAGAAGGACATCCGGGCCAGTTGAGATAAATTGCAATTAGGCGTCTCTCGTATTTGTCTCTTTTGGTATTTTAGCGTAGCAAAATATTATATTAGATTCATAGTTACAGATGTTTGAAGGTGCGCCCGCATCTTACCTAGTTAGGTGTAATTAACAGTTTGACATTAGGAGGCATTTCTGCATCATTTTGCATTTTGTATTTCATTTTCCTTTTTCTAATAATCTTGAGTCTCTTCGAGCAGGATATGCAAGCACTGATAAACAAGATAAATAAATCAATAGTTGCTCCGCTTCCGACAAAATATTCCGCTGCCTTGTAAGCTTCATTTTCCTTCCATGGTAGGAATCTCGTTATTGCTATTTCTGCTTGTTAAAGAGTGCCCTGTTCAATGAAATTACTTGAATAATGTACTGATGTTGTTGAATAGAGGACCGAAAGTTGGGTAGTATTCGAGAATTTCAGTCACAGATTATGTTGATTTGTTCGATGATGAATAATGTTGGTCTAATTGTTGCTTAATTTTCTTTTCAGTCGTGGTCTTATTAAAAGCATGCTGCGCAAAAATCCCGAACTTCGACCAAGTGTATGTATAACTCTCCTCCAATCTGTCCTACATCATATGCAGAGCATCTTTATGAATCTACCATAATTGAGGCGAATGAAAGTTGATATATAAATATTTTTAGAATAGAATCAATGACGATATAATTGCTATGCCTCTCTCCATGTTGGTGCCACAGCATCTGCCTTTGGGAGCTAGAAAAAAACACATCCAGGATACTCTTTAGACGCCACATAAGTTGTCTTAGTTTGAAAGTGGATTGCGTGTTTAACTTTTCCCCGAAGTAATATGCCACAACTGTTAATTTTCTTGGCCTCTAGGACGAACCCGACAATACTAAGGCAACATTTATGTTTGGATTGCATGTCGCAAGTATTCATAAGTGGGTAGTTTTGCATTTTCTCGATTTGTTCGCAATTAGTAGCACACTTCACCATGCCAATTTGATCAGTTTGAAAGGAAAGTTTGCGGTGCATTCATGCATATGCATATGCATACGCTCATTTCTGCAATTTATGATCTTTCCTCATATCCGAGTTATATATCCATTGTGACAGGCTGAGGAACTGCTCGGGCATCCGCACCTTCAGCCTTATGTTCTTAAACTTCATCTTAAAATGAGCAATCCTAGAAGGAATGTTTTACCAGTGCATCGGCCTGAAACCAATATAAAGAAAACAAGATTTTCAGATTCCGTAGATGTCCGGTTCTCCACTTATGGGGAGAGGCGTCGATCTTTAAGCAATGATCGGACTCTCAATCCAAGCATATCTGGAGCTGAGCAAGATTCTGTTTGCTCTACCAAAGGAATACATCATGCTGCACCGGATCATTTAAATAAAAGGTTAGAAGATTTGTCCATTGGCAGCAGCCATGAAGGAACAGTCATTTGCAAGCCGATTACTTCAAAAGTTGCAGGTATCATCAAGACTCCGAGGGGTTCTCCAATAAAAGCTTTAGCAACTCCCAAGAGAAAATCAGATCCCTCAAAAAACCGTGAGTTGGTAAATTCTATAGAGCTTGTATCCGTACTCCCCTCTCCCCCGGTCCTTCTCATTTCTCATAATCCTGTGTAAAACGTTCTTTGAGATTGCTAATAATAACATTTCATAGTTTCGAAAGCTAAGTTTTTACTGTTTGTTGCATTGGGTTTACAGCTTCCTGGTTTGTGCACTGCTATTAAACAATCCCTCCCCACAACTCGAAGAGCATCTTTGCCACTGCCGACAAGAAGTACAGTTCGAAAATCCCCTTCTAGATCTAAAGCCAGTATTCTTCAATGTGTACAATCACCTGATGTTTCAGTCAACGCTCCTCGAATTGATAAGATAGCTGAATTCCCATTAGCCTCATATGAAGATGCATTCTTGCCTCTCCACAAAACTTCATCAGTATCTGCTCAGGGCTCCTCTGGCTCACCACAATTTGTTGATCAGCCAATCACAAAAGATAAATGTACGGTTCAAATATGTGATAGAGCTTTTATGAAGCCCTGTTTCACTGATGCATTGCAGGGAATTCAAGGCAGCATGTTTCAGGGAGATGGAGAGGATGCAACTGATTCCTCTGACCATAACGCAACTGCCGGGGCATCAAGCCGCACCTCATCAGACACACGGAGACAAAGGTTTGACCCCTCTTCGTTCCAGCAACGTGCCGAGGCATTGGAAGGGTTGCTTGAATTCAGTGCAAGGTTGTTACAGCAAGAGAGGTATGATGAACTCGGTGTGCTACTAAAGCCATTTGGACCTGGGAAAGCCTCCCCTAGAGAAACTGCAATCTGGTTAACTAAGAGCTTTAAAGAGAATACTGCAAAGTAGGAGGAATGATACTGATGAATTATGTTTCTCTCGTGAGGGTCATATCTCCGTACTCATATCTGAAAATGTGTCAAACACGCGTACTTCAAGAAAATAAAGAGTCAGATCCTCATAGCTTGTATCATATCTGCAGCTATAACCTGAATCAAATTTTTTAGGGTGCAGGCTTATCAGATTTTAGGCAAAAATTCCTGTTGAGATTACATTGGCCATTAGGCATTTCGATTTTTATTTAGAACAAATACTAGTTGTTAGTTCTAAGCTCTAATTGATCTTCCTGCAACCTTTGCTGTTCCCCTTGTGCATCAAGTTTCATTTTTTTTCCTTTGAGATGGATGACAAGGTTCGAGGTCGAGTGTTAGAACTCAAGTTAAATTCGAGTTCGGGGCAAATATTAGGTGAAGACGTTTGAAGGTTGGTTTGGATACGGGAGTAGCAAAAATGGGTCCTGACCCGTTGACATCCCCAGTTAGTTCACCAATTTTATATGCGAAACTAAGTGTTGAGGCATTCCATTCAAGAGCCTCAACAGAAAGTGGGTTTCAAAGAGTAGACTCAAAAGGAAGGATACTGCACAACAACAGTGAGGAAAATTGCAGTTCAACAAACTTTGTTTGATTGGACCTCAAAACATTTAAAGATAATAAATTTTTTTTAATCTAGAGGAGCTCCTAATGTAAGTCAAACTTCTATACATACTTTTTTTAATAAAAGCAATCTCTTATTCAAAAAGCTATCTATTAGAAAGTATTTCACTCAAAGTTATATTAATATAAAAAATAATATTTCAAATATTTTTTAAAATAATGAAACTGGTCATCGGGTCAATCCGAACTGAACTTGGTCAAGGGGTTTTAAAAAAAAATTCAAAATTAGGCTTGGCTCATTGACAAGTCTATTAGGAACAAGGGAAGAGATTTTAGATGTTAAAATTTAAATTTTAAATTGCATGAACCAATTGAATTAAGTCTCGGGTTTCTCTTCTGGGTGCCTTTACTTTCCAAGAAGCAAACATTTAGCAGTAGAGAAAGCTTCATCTAATAGGAATCTTTGCCAGAAAATCTTTAAGGATTGGGAAATGGTTTAATCAAGGTATTGCAGGCCTTGACATTAATTTAATGGCAAGAAAAGCCATACCAACATACATGAATTTAAAAAAAAAAATACCAGTCAAAACAATAATTAACAAGTTATTGCATAAATTTATACGCTTAGCCAAAGTCTTATATGCAAGTGTTTGGATAAAGAGAAAATGCTGTTGGCATTGATTTTCTTCTCCTTTTTGCTGCTGTGAATTGACATGGGAAAGGCAAGCAGATGGTTGATAAACTTCCTGGTAGGGAAAAAAGATGATAAAGTTAAAAAGAATAACATTTCCATATTTTTTGAAGATCATCAAGGAAGTTTGATGACAATCCCTTCTGCAAATCCATATGCTACTCCTTTAAGGAGGAGATGGAGTTTTGGGAAGTCATCGGCGAGTAAAGAGAGAGCTCATAATAGTTCCAGATCACGTGATTCAGTGGCTGCTACACCACTTGTAAAGCAAGCTGTCGTGGACATGGAGAAACAGCACGACAACACCAGGGTGTTGGCAAAGGTAATGGCAAATGCGACCAAAAAAAGATCAAAATCAATGGAAGATGAAGCTGCCACCAGGATTCAAGCTGCCTTTCGTTCTTATTTGGTACTAAAATTACTGATCCAAAATTCCCGACTTCGATTTTATAGCCATTTATGCCTTTAGGCCTTGATTTTGTATAAACTATCTTTCATTGCAGGCAAGGAAAGCCTTGCATGCTTTGAGGGGACTAGTCAAGTTGCAGGCACTGGTTAGGGGTCACCTGGTGAGAAAACAAACAACAGCAGCCCTCCGAAGCATGCATGCTCTGATCATGATACAAGTTCGAGCCCGGTTTCAGAGAATCCGGATGGCTGAGGAGTCACAACTTGCTGTAAAAAGTCCATCATCGAGACATCGAAGGTTTCCTGTAGAGATGGGATTCAAAAAAGCTGAGAGAGTAAGCTTTTCTTCCTATACACTCAACGTTCTTCAAATTACGGTTTCTTTCCATGAATGTATTTTGATCCATTCCTGAAGGTCTTAGATAAAACCTGTTTTGATTTTCTTTCATTTTCCACCATTTTCTAATCAACCAAACACGAACTATTGATGCAATAATTCAATCACCTACTGCCTTGCAAGAATCAACTAGTAATTCACTGTAATGTTTTTATTCTGAATTGTATATAGGAAGCTGTTGGTACAAATCTTTATGAAAAACATGGAACTGTGAAGAATCAAAACGGTTTTACGAATCATTCGAAAATCAAGAGGATCGAGCAAGGAAACACCAGATATTATCACTCTGGAAAGCTTTCAATCTCAAAGAAAGAACAAAAATGCGAAGAGTTTTCTTTCACAACACACAGTAGCCCCAGACTTTCCCCTTCCTTATCATTCAAGCCAACACCAGGAAGATCATCTTTCAGTTCTCATGAAAATCCATTCATGCCTAATTACATGGCCAACACACTATCTTCGAGGGCCAAAGTGAGGTCACAAAGCGAACCGAAACAACGACCTAAGGGAAATAAGAGAACAGCTTCAGCTGAAGAAAATGAATGATAATAATAATAATAATCTGCAACTGCAACAACATTCATCTCCTTCTTCGCAGTTGAAAGGCGTTGCAGATAAGAAATCAAGAGCCATGGTTTGTTAAACTTCATCAATCAACAAATGATGTTAAGTCCAGAGTTCTTGGTTTGTTTCATGAAAGTTAAAAAATTGTCTTAACTTTTCATGATTCATTTACCTGCAGCCTCATGCAACTTTGTTCTAGCTGAAGACTAAAGAAACTCTCAACCCTCAACTGATGTCCAAGATGGTTAGGTATGATTAAATCAGTTTTTTTTTTTTAAGAAAAGAACTTGATTGAATGAAGCACATGGAAGATGTTGGAACTTTCTGATGATCCTTCGAAGCTTGCCCTTGATAAAGGCACTTGAGGCCAATGGAATGACCAGCAGATGATTTGAAGGGAAAGAGAACGTAAGATATTTCAGCCTCACAGGAAACCTATGTTACTTGGATGCTGAGTAACACGAATAATTATTTTACACATTTTATATTCGTAAAATCATATTTAATATTATTAAATTTATTAATATTTTTTATTGGGTCCATTCGTGTTTAATATTACTAAGGGTGAGTTTGATAACATTGAAAATTTTCAATGAAATTTTTCAATGGGTTATTTTTTTAATGTATTGATAATTTATATTAAATGTTATTTAAAATTTTTAACAAAAAAGTATTGAATATTGTAGGTAAAGAGCTATTTATTACTTAATATAGAATGGATTAAAGTTAATTTTATTTCTTAAAAAATTATATTTAAATTAAATTATCTATTTTTTTAATTAGAAAAGATGAAATATTTAAATTAAACATTTGATTTTTATCCAAAACTATCCAAAATGATATTAAATGATATTAAAATTAAAATTAAAATTAATAATTTGAAATTAATAACTATCAAGATTCAAAGTTTACTGTTATCAGATAATATAATTATATTTAATACTTAATTTTCAATAATATACCAAGCAATTTTTATAATACTTTGCATTATAAAAAAAAAATCAAAATGCTTTAATGACTGTCCCCAGACTTGACAAATTCGAAACCAAATCGAGATTAAACTAGTTAAATCAAAAACCAATGCTTACTCCAGTTTAATACATTTATACAGCCATAAGTTTAGAAAACTAAGAAAAAAAATTAAATTTAAGTTAATTTTTAATATATTTTTTAAAAAACTTATTATATACAATGAAATTTGAATCGTTTATTAATTTTAAAAACCATTCCATTTAACTAACTGTCTATGTTTATTAATATTTATTATATTTAATATTTAACATTTTTTTAATCAAACAACTCAATTAAATAAATAATCCAAAAATCTCACCAATTCGACCTCCTATCCGTTCCGGTCCTTTAAACATTGCAACACACAGTAGTAAATATTATACACTCAAAACAATAAAATGATTAAGATTGTTGGCTACAATTTATAGAGATAGGAAAGAAATAGTATCACAAAGATTCCACTTTAATAAACAAAGCCTATTCTAAAGATACCAAAACTCTAGGAAGTTCGAAGAGCTATAAAGTCATAAAGCTTTACATAAATAATAGTGGAAGTACATTATTCCTATATATATGGAAAATAATTGTCTCCAAAAATCCAATTTTTTGCTGAAGAAAACACCAGCGTCATGAAGAAAAAAATGAAGTAACGTTTAATGGAAGGCCAACTCGCAAAGAGCTTTTCATGGTGGAGAGAATGATGGAAATGGAGGAACAGATCTCAATATCAACTTCCTACTGCGCCATGATGCATTATTGGATGAACTCAACTCTTGAAGTGGAAGTGAAACTTTCTTAGGGTCTGGAGATGGTGGCTTGAGAACAAGCGGTAAGAATTTATGTTTCGGAACGGCAGGAGTTTCGTGATCTGGATTTGCATGGAGATTTGAGTCGAAGAAGTTGGGTTGAGATGAGGAAGAATCTGAGCCATGGTCTTGGGTGGTGCGTAACTTGGGAGATGGCTTAACAGAATGGGAAAAAATTGCTGCAAGCTTTCCCCTGTAAGCAAATGGCAACCTGCAAAATGATGAACTTAACCACTTAACGAAGTCTTAGCATAAAAATAGCTTCTATATTACTCAGATTCGAGGATACCAAATAGAGTTTATAAAGCTATATTACTTAAATTTAGTATGGTTATCAAATATAAATACGCATTTGACAATAGTATATTTATTTTTTTTTTAAGTTTTTTTTCATATTTTTCAAAAGTCATTGGAATGTCATATTCTCGTACTCAATCATGTCTAAAAATTGTGTTGAACATAAATTCTTAAAGAAAAATGAAGAGTCGGAATAATATAAGATCATATATTGAAATACCCATATTTGATTATATATTGAACACAAGTGTCAGACACAAATAATTTAAAGAAAATAAAAAGTCGAAGATAGTTTAGCTAATTTAAGAAAAGGTGATATAGTACCTGAAAATATCAGAGGAAGTTGCTGAAAGATCTGGATATTCTTGAACTTTACTGATTACAATATCGAGTGAATTTTTCTCCGATGCATTTCTTTCGCAGGCCTCCAAGTCGTCCCCATCAGATTCGGATTCATCGCCTCCTACTGGAAAAAAGAAATGCCATATTAGGAAAATATACTACAAAAGTGGAATGCTCTTGCTTTGCCATCTTGGACATTCTGCCACAGTTGCCGTCATTAAGATTACACGATATGGTTACACTACATGGAAAAATAACTAAAACACGACACAAATAACTATCTTGTCAAAATCTATGTAACATACCTTATTAAGGTGTCAAATTTTATATAGATATATATAACACTGTAAATATAATTATAACATATGAAAATATATGAACACGACATGAATACAAGAATTGCTGGGTTTTATGTTTGACATAAAAATAAAAATAAAAAACAGAAGATAAAGACTCACCATCCTTCCGACCAAAACTATTTTTACAACCTTCACATCTACAGTTGAGAGAGCATCCAACGCCAGCCTTTATTCACAGAATAAAGCAACCATATCAGATAGGTGAGGAAAACATTCTATGCAGAATGAGCTGAACAGAGAAAACCTGAAAACATTCGCAGTATTTCTTTAAGCAACTTGATTTTTTACAATTGCATCCTCTTTTATGCCTAGCTGAAACTGGAGTTTTGTTAGTTTCACCCTGCATGAGCAACACCAATTTTTACGTGATTAAAGTAGAATTTGCCAAAAGAAAGAGACCATTTATTTAAAAATTCGGCAAAATAATAATCGAAGTCCAATCTTCTCATAGTTATGTTGGCAAAGCACCACAACCTTATGAGCCA